>JAPEUT010000070.1:0-102063 GCA_027946375.1 Neodidymelliopsis sp. IMI 364377 | reverse complement strand
GTTACTAATAATAAGTTTAGCTATAAGCCTCTATCTATTATAGCCTCTATTAGCTTAGAAGATAGAATTATTACCTAGACTATAAGTAATTAAGTTAGCTTAGAATATAGTGCTTCTCTTAGAGTACCTAAGGTTTAATTATTCTTAGAAAGAGTAATATAAGTAGAGAGATAGGAGTTTAATCTTTCTACTTCTTACCTTTTTCCTCCTTAGTAAATAAAGAGTCCTTATCTCCTTTACTAGCCTTAAGGTAATTAGGCTAGATATAGCTAGCTACTTTATACCTATAGTAAACTACCTTAAAGTAGTAGTATATACTTTTACTTTACTTATAGTCTTATAGCTTATTCTAGCCTCTAAAAGGCTATTTAAACTTTCTTAAAGTCTTCTTAACTCTCTCTTATTCTTTACTTTTTAATTTAGCCTTTTTTTAGCTCTTCTTAGTTATTAATTCTTTCTTTTCTCTATTACTACCCTTTCTCTAATAGATAATATTAGTATACTTCTCTACTAGTAGTAATATAGTTCTATAGTTAATAGAGAGAAGAATAAGATCTTTTTAAATATCTTCCTATAATACTAAGATATACTCTAGTACTTAAAGTTCTAGAAATTACACTATTTTTAGTTCTTTCTATAAAGGGTGTAAGTAATAAAGTAAATCTATTAGAGACTAATTTAATCTTTAGTAGGCATATTTTAACTTTATATAAGCTTATTACTTCTACTCTACTAAAGCTTCTAAGAAGTCTAGTATAACTATTTTAAGACCTAGCTAAGTAGGCTATTAAATAAGTAGCTAGTGCCTTATTAAAGTATAATATACTTTCTATAGGCTTTTTAGAGGTTCTAAAATATATATAATACTAAAATCTACCTTTTACTACTCTCTTATAAAATTAATAAGTAATTAGAGAAAATATAATTTATAGTCTCTTTCTTAGTAATTATACTCTATATAATTAGTCTTTAAGAACTACTAAAGAAGTTCTAGTCTTAAAAGATTTAAGAATAAGCTTACTAGTAAGAGTATAGTGTTTTTAAGTAAATTTCCTATAATAAAAAGCGCTAATAGATCTTTTATCTTATATCTTACTTTAATTTCTTAAAGTTACTCTAGCTCTCTTTATTTTTATACTAGAGAGAGCTATACTTATAGTTCTTTTAGTTCCTAGTCTACTTATTAGGCTATTACTCTATTATAAACTATTATAGAGTATTATAGCTCTATAGAGTGTAAAGAATAAGCTTTTTACTCTAAACATTCCTCTATTTAATCTTTAGGCTCTATAGTAGAGGTTATACCCCCTTTAGGAGTTAATAGGAGTATATCTACTTAGGATATAATAGAATAGTCTATATTACTTTAAGAATCTATATATTAGGCCTTAGGTATTTTTTAGTTCTCTAATAGCCTTACTTAATAGCTTTATTACCTAGTCTATATCTCTAAGTTATAGACTAAGAAGTAATTTAAATATTAAGAATAATAGAAGTTATAATAGTATAAGAATAGATAATTAAGTACTAAAAGTAATAGTGTAGTATTAGATAGACAAATTACTACTATACTAGTAACAATTCCCCTACCTTATATTATTATAGAGCTAGCTAGCCTATTCTACTACATAATAAAATAGGTATACTATAATAGGCCTATAGGTTTTAATATTAATACTATAATACTACTTTAAGTATTAAAAACATACTTTTAGTACTATTTAAACTTAAAAAGAATCTTTAAGTTTTCTATCTAGCTATCTATAATAATCTTAAAGCTTTAGTAGTATTTTAAGTTTTCTTCTACTATTCTTCTTTTATACTTATTTCTAGTACTATTTTTTTATAGCTTTTTTTAAGTAGTTTTCTTTTTTTTACTACTTTAGCTATTTTCTACTCTATTTAATTTTTTTAAACATTTTATTCTAGTAAATTTCTAATTTCTTATTACTTTAAAAGAAAAATCTATTCTCTATCTTCTTATCTTAAACTAGAATCTATAGAACTAAAAACTTTATTATTTTTCTAGTAATTCTATAATATTATTATTAATATTATAAATTTAGATAAAACATAGGAAATTAAGTATTATTCTATACTAATACTAGTTAGAATAGTATAGGCCTAGATATAATAAATAAGAAATCTATCTAAATTTATCTATATAAGAAGCTCTATAGCTACTCTCTTCTTCTGATATCTATCTTCTTCTCTATCTGTTAAAGGCGTCTGTAATATAGTCGGATAGCCTTCGAGATCGAACCAATCCTCCCATACTGGATCCCTGGGATGACTATTAACTTCTCCCTCTTCGTCATCTGCAGGCTGCTCAACATTTTTGAGTAACAAACTCCTCCCCCGTGCAATGTACACAGCTGCTGCGCCGAGTCTGTGTTCTCGTCTTCGTTTCTCCTCCGTGACTTCGTCTTCAATTTGCGCGTAATTAGTGTGTAGATACTTTCTAACTCTTGCACCTGTAGCATTATGATGTATGACCCGACACCCAAGCCTCGTGCAACAATCTGCACAGAACATGGGACAAGCAACATCGCCGGACGCTGTGGACGTCTTCAAAAGCCGGCAATCCATGCACCACACCCAGACTTCATAGCGCACGCGAGTTCTGGAAGATTTCGGTTGGAAAACCAGTTTCGTCCCAGGCGTGTACGTGGTCAGCTGCAGCGGCTCAATCCCTCTTCGTCGCTGTTGCCGTCTAGGACCAAGAGCTGGATGCGGATGCGGATATGCATGGAACCCACAATCTCTGCAAAAGCGATAGTTTGCACTATACTCCAAAGATCTAACGACATGTTTGTACGCGTTATGTGACAATTCTGAAGGACCTGAGATGGGAAATTCGTTGCTCGGACGCAGGCGCAGACACACGCAGCATGCTTTCGGAGGACCGATGAGTGTCTGAGGTGTGGAAGTGTGGCGCTCAATTTGTAGCAAAAGGTTTTGCGATAGTGGTATAAGGCTGAGGAAGTAGGTGCTTGTTGAGCGTAGGAAAAGAACGGCTGGATGAGTGATAGTAATGGCTTCTGTGTCGTGGTCACTGGACGCGTTATGCGAGCTTAGCGTGTTGTTGCTACTTTGCCACGCACGCCATCTCTCGTCGCTGGTGGGTCCGACGCCAGTGAGACAACACGTCAATTCTTCTGTGGTTAGGAAGGAAACGATGTGGATGTGAAGCTCGATCGGAAGACGCAAGATTGGCGGAAGCTTTGGAAAATCGCCCATGGACGTGTGATGATATGATGCTACTGTTGGGAAGTTGTTCACTGAACGCTACAGGTGATGGACTGAATTCCACCGTGTTTAACAATGTTTCGCGTAGTCGAGACGGGGGTCTGACCGTATTGGATGACTCATGGCAAATGACGCATCGTAGTGTGTGTTCCCTGCTTCTCTGAAAACCAGTGAACGAGCACAATGGAAGTGAGCATAGCAACGTTGATGTTTCACCTAGAGACTTATCGAAGCTCTATCACGAGCAAAAACACACGTCCTAAGCCTCTGACGATCTAAAATGCTTAATCAGCCGCGTGATCTGTCTAGCGTCTACCAGCTAATGACCCCGCACAAGCATGTGAGCGTACAAAGAAAGTTGCACCGCCCCCACCTATCGCACACTCATCACCTCTCTCGTCTTTCCCCCAGACCGATTAAGCAAGTCTCCGCTTCGACCCACCTACCATCCCCACATCCAGCATGAACAACAACAACGGCGCGCAAGGTGCAGGTCAACAAGACTACCTGGACAAAGCATTTGCAGCAGGGGCCAAGAAGTTCGGTGGCGCACAGGGCCAGAAGATCGCGAATAACCGCGGCATGAGCGAGAAGATTGTATGCTAACGCATTCTTCCCGAGCGCGTCATCACGCGCTGTGTACAAAACTGACACGAGGCGTAGACTGATGGGCTGCGCGGGGCTTACGAGAAGATGACGGGCAAGAAGGTCAACCCGAAGTACTCAAATTAGGACGATGGGCGCTGCGACGCATGATGAGAAGGGACGGCGAATTTTTCGCCAGTTTTCACCGGTGTTTTGTCGCTGAGCGCGATTCGAGAAGAGGTGCTGACTACGCTCACTTCATGTGGCTGCAGTGTTGTGTGCGGCCGAAGACATGTTATAATTGTAATTGATTAAATTGTGCCAGTCTACTGATGTAGTCTGTAGGCCGGACTGGGACAGATCTCGCAATCCGAAGCCATTATTATCGCTGCGGTACTTAATGATATTGTCGCAGATTGCCCAAGGCTGCGTCCTTCTAGGAACCTGCTTCAGCCCATCCTCACTCTCAAAATCGACATACCCCTCGGCGCCGAAAAGCCGATAAGGTCGGACAGACACGGGCTTCTTGGCTCTGTGCCCTCTTCATCACGATGACACCGTCCATCAGTGTTCTGCTGGCTATGGAAACTACACTGTCCTTGGCCAATGTGTCTGTCGCTGATGTTTAAGTCATGCTGATTACATTGTAGTGGTGTGATCTGAGCCCGAGGGCGACATATATGGGATTGTTATGACCACTAAACAAGAAATTACACAATCTGACATCCCTATGATTTTCAGCCATGGAAAAAGCCAACGCCACTCAGGTTACAACATTCACAAGAAGGCATGCGCAACCTCAAGTCGGGTGGAACGATCAGACTTTGACGCTTCTCTTTACATCCAGCAATTGAACTCCTTCACCCATCGAATAGGTCTACCAAAATCCTGTCAATGGCTTACTCCTTCACGCGATCAACTTCTGCCTGTTCTTCCGAAGACTCTTTGAATGTTTCCACTCCTGATCCTGAGAACCCTCCTTTGCGCGTCTTTCTAATCCAGACGGCAAAGGGTCTCTTCTCTTCCTCCGGCGGATACAAGGCAAACCTCTGCCTCCTGCGCTATCTCGCCTCACGCGGTTATTCAGTCCGCCAGATTTGCTACTCGCATCGCGGTGAGATCGAGGCTTATATCCAAACTATGGCCAAGAGTTGCAGATGGGACCCACAGTACCGTAGGAGGGACTTGCACCTAAGAGCTGCGGATGATAGAGCTGGTACCAATATTATCGTTGAGCAGATGGTGATGGATGATGGTGTCCAAATCTTATCGTTAAACAGTGAAGACTTTGACGATGCATTTGGTGGGCAGAAGAACATTCGCAAAGTAATGCCCCAAGAAACGGCAGATTATATCGAGGTAACTAATCCAGGACTTGGTCCTTTGTCCAGGACTGGTATAATTCTGTGCTAACAGTGTGTCTCTCGACTTGTTTAGACGGGACTACTATCAGCACGTTTAGCGGACTTCGTCTCGTTCCTACAGCAAGAGATCACGGACTTCTTCCCCACACACGTTATGTTCAACGATCGCTTGTCTATGCAAACTACGTCAGCTACAGAAATGCCTGAGCTCAATGCCTGCCGCGTTGCAGTAATACATACTGCCGAGCAACTCCCTTTTGGTCCGTTCTTCGGTGGCATGCCGGGTCACGTAAGCTCACCGAGTGAATTCAAGCTTCTTCGAGACCTGGACGGTATCTGGAGCGTCTCTGAAGCAATCAAACGATATGCTTTCGAGCACGGACGGCTCGCAATGGAGTTTTTTGTACATCATCCATGGACATACCTGGACGAGAGGAAGCATGCAGTGCCAATACGCCTGCATAATTGGAACAGAGGGTTTGTCGGTATGGTAAATCCTTGTAAAGTCAAAGGCTCTCAGATTCTTGCTGAGTTAGCCAAATCGTGTCCTCAGCTAGACTTTCTGGTCTACAAGAGCTGGGGCTTTGACGACAGGATCGGCAACCATTCGGAACAAATGCAGAACGTAATGTGAGTTATGACTAAAAGACATGCATGCGAGATTGAAACCTAACATTGGGCTACAGGATTCGCTCGCCAACCACGGACATGGAAGAGGCCTGGCGGGATATCAAGGTTCTCCTTGTTCCCTCTCTTTGGTTCGAGGCCTGGGGCATTGTAGTAATCGAGGCCCATCTTCGCGGTATTCCTGTCATTGCATCTGACGCAGGTGCTCTTAAAGAGACCATGCTCGGACTCGACTATGTCATCCCTGTTAATCCCATTCGAGGAGAACTTGATAAAGAAGGGGAATACATCATTCCTCAACAAGATATTCGGCCATGGACGGAAGCTCTCAATAGACTCATGAGTGACCAGTCCGAGTATGAGAGGGTTTCAAACGAGGTCCGTAACGTAACAGTAAGATGGCTCAAAAACATCGACCAGACGGCATTAGAGAGGTGGATGATAAATTTGTCATCGTATACTGGCAAAACGGGAAAAATCTAGCGATAGCGATTAGGATGGAAAATTTCATCAGAACTATCTATATGAGGTTCGATCCTGCTTTATCGGCACACTTAGAAGACCAAACCCGCAAATGAATTCAATTGTTTTGATCATCTTGCTGTTTCCCTCAGGATGGGGCACCAAATCCCGATCTGCGATGAATATTCACAGCGCTCTGTTCACTTGGAATCCTTCTTTTGTTTGAGAATTTTTGCCAACCTTGATCATCACGCTGAGGTCACGTTCAAGAAGCTGCCAATCAGCATCATTTACCCATCATGTTTTCGTGTGTGACGTCCACAGTTTTTCACTGGATTCTTTTGGATCATCGCAACGTCACTGTAGTGTGAATTGAACAGATATATATCAGCTGGAAATGATCAACAGGCTACTCCATCTTCAACCTGTTGCTCGGGGAGTACCACATCACATGAGGCACCTCTGCAGACTGGTTGCTGAGCTCAAAAGACCCCTCTTTCGTTCTTGTCTTCTCGGTCACCGAAATTGGAACGGGACTTACCAAATCAAGCAGTTCAGGTGCAACAGTGCTCTCTCTGCTAGGATGGCAGACCTGGGTGTCGTCAAAAGCAAGCGCCTTTGGTGGAAAGAAAGTGTAGTGTATCAAGTATGTATTCACAAGCAATTTTGCTGCGTACTAATTCTTAAGCCACTAAGATCTATCCGGCTTCTTTCCGCGACTCAAACGGAGATGGTCATGGCGATATTCGTGGCATCACAGAGTGTTTGGACTACCTGAAATCACTTTGGGGCGAGTATCAACCTCTCAATTGATGCAACATGCTCATAACTAACGATCTCAGTTGATGTGATTTGGGTATCTCCTAGTAAGCCTTCGTCCCAGATCACAAGAAGTTTTTCTGATTTAGCTGCAGTATACAAAAGTCCTCAGGTAGATATGGGATATGACATCTCTGACTACAAAGATATTGACCCAAAATACGGCACTTTGATGGACGTTGACGAGCTTATCACAAAGCTCGGACAACGTGACATGAAACTCATGATGGATCTCGTGGTTAACCATACTTCAGACCAGGTAATATGCGATGTGAACGATCGATTACTGTATGGGCTCTAATTCGTGAACAGCATTCTTGGGTCCTTGAGTCACAATCGTCTACGGATAGTCCGAAAGAGAACTGATACATCTGGAAGAAGGGCAGGATGGACAAGGAAGGCAAGTCGCTCCCTCCCAATAATTGGTGTCGCACCTTGGATACAACCGAATCTGCTTGGGAATGGGACGAAAAGACCCAAGAGTACTATCTATCCATATTCTCAGCAGAGCAGCCAGATTTGAACTGGGAAAGTATCGATGTCAGAGCTGCTGTGCATGACATCATGCGATTTTGGTTGGATTGCGGCGTCTGTGGCTTCCGCATGGATGTTATAGATCACATCTCCAAAGTTCAGAGCTTTCCGGATGCCAAACACGTGATTGCAGGCCGATATTTCCAACCAGGCGGTGAATTTTTTGCCAATGGACCACGTCTGGATGAGTTCCTACACGAGATGCGACAAGTGCTCGATGAGTACGACACAATCACCGTTGGCGAGATGCCCTTCGGAAACGATGAGGAAGAGATCATCCGTACTGTCGGATTACAGGGATCACTGAATATGATTTTCTTGTTCGAGCTATTGAATGTGGACAATCAGCCTGGCCACTCTAAATGGTCATACCAAGAATGGACTGCCTCTGATATGGCAAGAATTCACGAGCGAACGCAACGGCTCATGATCGAAAAGGATAGATGGAACGCGATCTTCTGCGAGAATCATGATTCACCGAGATCAATCTCGTGTTTTGCAGATGATAGTGACGAATGGCGCGACTATGCAGCTAAGATGCTTTGTACCAAACACACCACACTTGAGGGAACTGAGTACATATACCAAGGCGAAGAGTTGGGAATGCGGAACATCCCAGCGGATTGGCCCATTGCAGAGTACAAAGACATTGAGACTCAGAGATACTGGGAAGCGTAAGTCTTTCTCCCACGAGATCATACTGCATATCTAACTCGTTCACGCGATAAGTGCTACCAAACAATATGCCAACAACCACCGGAAGCTGGACTACGCGCAAAAGTTGATCCAACTCAAAGCTCGTGATCACACGCGAACCCCGATGCAATGGGATGCATCTCCAAACGCTGGATTCTGCAAGAAAAAGGTCACACCATGGATGAGGGTCAACGATGACTACTGTCGCGTCAATGTGCAGGCACAATTGGAGGACCCGCAGTCTGTTCTAGACTACTGGAAGCGCTGCCTAGAGCTTCGCAAGAGCCACAAAGACGTATTCATCTACGGTGGATTCGAGATTCTGGACTCGGAGAACAAAGATGTGGTAGCCTTCCGACGCTTCTCAGCAGAAGAGAGCTGGGTCACTATCACCAATTTCACAGGTAAACACCTGGAGTGGTCTGGACTCGGGGACCTCGTGGTGAAAGAGTGGGTGATTGGAAACTACCCATTTGAGACGGACAATGATGGCTCAACACGTTCGATCAGTCTTAGACCATGGGAGGGACGAATTGGAAAATGCTCAGCACCGAAACGTTAACCATTTGCTTGTAAACAATTCTCGATAGATTGGGACAGATATTCGCGGTTCACGTGCAATCTTGATCTGTTTAAGGATCTACTACGTATCTTGCGCGCACAATTGAGAACGACTCGAAGTACAACACGTTAGTCGATCCTGTGCACAAGGCACTAAAGCGAATGATTCCTCGTGAGAGGAGGCACGCAAGCACGTGTGTTGTGTGCTATTCCGAAAAGCGTACGAATGCTTGATGAATAAGAGAAATCGGAAGGACGACTACACATAGACTGCAACGTTCATGCGCCCTCTTTGTCATCGTTCCCGTCGCGCACAAATGAAAACATGGCTTGGGAACTATGACGCAATAATCTGCTAATAAGTCATCATGACGCTGAAATAAATCCTTGACGGATGAGCAGGGTTCAGGGACGCAGTGAGACAGGGTTTTGTGCACTTGACGGTTCTTGAACACGTACCTAGCATGGCGTGCAAGAGTCCAGTCACAGTGTTGGGGTTCAAGAGAACAAACATAGATCTAAAACACACTGGAATTTCTATCGTGGTTTATTTGTTTATCTACATATATATATACAGGAAATGTTGTTCAGTTAGCGTGTTCTGCTGCCTTACTAGTTAGAAGTGGTGCTCTGGTCAGCTGCAGCAGCCTCCTCAAGGAAAGAGATGAACTCCTGGAGAGTGTACTCCTTGTCCTCTGCGGCGGAGCTGATAAGAGAAGCGGAGGCAGAAGGAGTGGCAGCTTCCGATGTGGGCGAAGAGGAAGGAGTGGAAACCTCGGGCACGGCCGAGTTCGAGGGTGTGGATGGAGTGGCAGGGGTGGCACCATCGACCACCTTGAAGGCGGCGATCTTCTCGGCTGCGTGCTCAGCGACAACCATGATGATAGCCTGGGTGTTGCCTGTAGGCAAGTCGGGGTGAATGGAAGCGTCAACGACGAAGAGGTTGTCGGTGCCGTAGACCTTGGTGTCAGTGTCTACCACGCTGGTGCCGTTCGTGCGTCCATCGTCCTCACCCATTTTCGTAGTTCCAACCCAATGGTCTCCGGAGATCAAGCTCTCGGAAAGGATGGATTCAGGGGTAGAGCTCGCGTCCAGTGCCATGGTAGCATTGACTGTGCTGTTACCCTGGCCGGTGATGTCCATCCACCACTGGATGAAGCCAGCGAAAACCTCCTTGTCAGCGGCATCGGTCAACCAAGGCTTCACATTGAGGACGGTGTTACCACCAGCTGTGATTCCAAGCTCACCAGTGGAAGTGGTTCCGTGCGTGAGGAAGGTCTTGATAGTGACAGTACCATCTTTCATAGAGCTGACAGTTCCCTGAAGGAAGCGCTCCTTACCATCAGTGCCGTTCACGGATGTCCAGAGGTGCATCCTTTGCGCTGCCTGCGTCAGAATACCAGAACCTTGCTTATAGAGGCTCACGTCCGCGTCAACCGGGTCGGACGCAATGTCAGTGTACGTGTAAGCGGTGTAGTTGGCGGAGGTCTTGAACTGTAGAGGAGCTTGGGCATGGTCCTTCAGGCCGTGGCCAACGGGGAGGTTGATCCAATCGGCCTCTTCGGGAAGCTGAACACCAGTGGTACCACCCTGAACTATCTTCAAAGCATCAGACTTGCCAATACCCGAGTTCCACAGAATTCTAGGTGTAGAAAGAGCTCCACCAGCAAGGACAACCTTGCCACCTTGCTTCAAATTGATGATCTGCTGGCTGCCGTCTGCAAGCTCAACAAGAACACCAGTGACACTACTACCAGTGCGCTTGACTTGGATGACCTTAGTCTCGAGCTTGAGGGTGAAGTTGTCAAGGTCCTCAGCAAAGGGCATGTAAGTCCTAGCAGGGCCAGCACGGAGGTTGTTAGTGATAGACCATGCGGGGCGAGAGTAAACCATGCGCTTTTCGTTGGGAGTCTTGATAGAGTCGAGCTCGGTCCAGCCTTGTCCGTTCAAGTAGGAAGACACAGTAGTATAGGCCATGTCATCGTAGTGCTTTCCATCAGCCGAGGGCTGAGTGGTACCAGGGTTACGGGTGTACAGACGGTCTGCAGCCTCGCTGACATCGTTCCAAGACCAGCCAGTAGGCCAGTTGTCGAAATCGTGCTCAGGAGGGCGAATGAAGTTCTCTCCATTGATAGAACTTGAGCCTCCGAGAAGACATCCAGCCATAGAAGCAGTGTCACTACAAATCTTGGTGCCAGGGATGGTAGACAGGCTGCTACCAAGAGCCGGGACATCATACGGCGTGAGCGTGTTGTTCCACTCCAACCCCTCGGAAGATCCCAACGCGACAGTGTTGGCGGGACCACGCTCGATAAGGAGGACGCTCAGACCAGCCTCAGCAATACGCTCAGCCGCGATGATACCAGCAGTACCACCACCAGCAACAATAACATCGTAGGTTGAGTTTGAAGTTGTGGGCACAATAGTTGTGCCGTTGCCGGTGGTTGGAAGGGTCGAGTTGCCACCGGACACAGGAGCAGTGCCATTGCCGGTCGCCGCAGAGGCCCATGAAGCCCAGGTCTCGAACATGGCTGACTGGGCAGCGGCAGCGTTCTGGCCGTACAGACCGAAACCAGCATCGTGGTAGGGCAGTTCACTGGCTGGGTCAGAGGGAGTGGTAGGGTTCGAGGATGAGAGCGCCCATCCAAGCACAGGGATCTCGTCAGTCTTTGTGAAAGTGGTGGTACCGCCCACAATACAACTCTTGCAGAGGAAAGTGTAGGAGAAGTGGGTGCTGTTGACGAAAGTTCCGTTCGCAATGGGTAATGCGCTAACCGTGGTGGCATCGTAAACAGGTGGGTTGGCATATGCGCCAGCAACACGAAAGGTGCTGACGACTTCCTCACCGTTGGCCCAAGCTACAAGCAAGAGATGGTTGAGCATGCCTCCACCAAGCGACACAGCTCCCCATGCTCCTGTCTTGGTGATTGGCACAACAAGCTGTCCGATAAAGTCGGACTCAATTGTCTCCGGAAGAGCAATGGCGATGCTGAAATTGCCGTTGGCATTGAGCATTTGAAAGTCGATGTCGGTGTTTGGATCAGTGTACGCGACAGGGGTGGTTGATGCTGCTGTCGCCATGCGGAAGAGCCCAAGGAGGGCCACCGCCGAACCTACGATTGCAGAACGCATGTTTCCGTTGTTATAGTGGTTCAAATGTCGGGTGAATAGTGGTGTTGGAAAAGAAGGAATGAACGTGACAGAGCTCAGCTCTGTTGTGAAGGATAAAAGATTGAATGTGTAAATGAATGTAAAGCCTCTCAAGAGGGAAACGAACGACTGCACCGAGCTTGCGGCGACTTCAAAGAATGTAATCCAACTCAAGATGGTGGTACTGAGAGGAAAGGAAAATTCAAACTGTCGAGCGGAAGCTTCGAGATATATCGCGCGTTCCTTTGAATCGCAAGATTGCTATTGTCCATGTCGCTATCGTCCCCCTACTGGCCTGTACATTTCGGAGATTTATGTTTGACGTTGATTAGCGAGTAGATAGGATTCCTGTGTAGGATCTGCCCTCTCCACATTGGGAACGCCTCCCCACGCCGTGCGAGCAAGCATCAGCCTGCTTGCAAGCATACAACAATTTAATAACTGAAAAGCGGAGTTGAAGCTTCTTTAGCGAGCCCTTGAGAGTTGTTCTGTCGTTGTTTGCACATTATGTTTTGTTTTCGTTTGTTTCTTGCTGTTCTTGCGATGCGCTTAGCGCCACACAGAGCGCAGGGGTGTTGACGTGATGTTCGGAGCCATGCGCGTGGTGAGAGAACGACATTTGGGAAGCGAGGGCCTGTGGCGACGGGCATTGGCGGAACATCTAGAAAGGCTTAAGCGTCGCATTGCCCCTACCATCAACCTCACACAAGCTCAAACAAGATCACGGAAAGATAGCAAATGCAACGTTCCTGATTCGCTCGTCACTGGGTAAGGATTCAGAGGAACGCCCCATCATTTCTCGGCGAAACAGTTGCGCGGCCCAAGCAGGAATCCTGACACCGCACGGTTCACCCCCGGGTCTAGCTAAGTCATTGCCGTCATGTGGACGCGGTGCAGGACTTCTAGTGTACCCGTTGCACACGTCAAACTAGAGAAGCAGGGGGGTTTCCTGTCCGTAGGGTAAATTTAATGCGGGCACAGTATCCATCACCAGCGTTAAGCATCGGCAATACGAGTGAAACAAGAAAGAGCAGGAATAAGCGCTCGATATGAGAAGATACGAAAAATGTGTACTCGAAGCGCCGACACATAGCCTGAGAGCCGTTACCGAATAGAAAATCGCGTCGAGCAGACGCATAAAATCATGTAGCCTTTTGCATGGATCATGTCAGCCAACCTTCCAGGTCTTCTAAGCATTCGACCATTTGTCAGATCGGCTGTAGGGTACTCAGTACACAACAATTATCTCTATTCTCTACAACTAAAACCAAATAAGCGCATTGCTATTCATCTCGCACTCGAGCATGACACCTTCATCATGACAGAAGAAGACTGCAGTCAACTAGTATGGGTGCGCGCAGCATCCTGTGACGACTACAACCCCTGGCTGGTGCGGGGTCTGGGGTGGCTGGCTGTTGGCGCCTTGCGCTACCCGTCCTGGCAAAAGTTGAAGGTATCATGATGTGATCTATTTGCATGGAGTGCATGATGTTACAGAATAGCACTACCAGCCGCCTTGGAAAAGAACGGATAAACTTCTTGATGGGAAAGGCCACCTCGGCGATTGGATCGCTAGAACCAAGCAAGTCCTTCTCTTCTTCTTGGTAAATAGCCAGGTACCTTTGATATATAGGATGTCAAGGAAGTTACTCATCTACCGCATGCTATAGTGCGAGCCACTACATGGGTGCAATGCGAGCGTTCTTTCAAATCAATGAATCCAGAAACTGCTTTTCTGCATTGCAAAATCACTAACATAGCCGACAGAAACCTGTAAAACTGATATAACAGTTTGTTGAGCTCCATTTTCTACGGTACTTCTTACGCTGCTGTGCAAATCGGGATGCATGACGAGGTATCGCCAATTCACCCATCTCAAATTTCGCGTGCACCAGTTTGATTTCGGCCTCTTCACGCAAGACCCCTACACCTGAAACTGGCGCAAGGACTTGCAGTGCAGCAGCACATTATTTTCCCAATGTTTCATTGTTGTATGAGTAGAGTGAAAGCACTCAAAAGACTGAGATAATTCAGGCACGTGAGAGTCTAACAACTTGCAATTTACATCAGGGAAACATGCCTATAGCACATCCCCATTAGGTGTCTGCTCATACGCTACTTCCAGCACAGACATCAAACTACCTGCGGGTGTGTGTACAGCTTTGAGCACTAGACGAGCGTGGCGCGAAGACGCAAGATCTAGAAGCTCAACAAATTCTGCAAGCTCGCGCTCTTTGCTATTGAATGATTGGATCATTGTCAAATCTCGAACGCGAAGGAGGGCTTCCTGAGCAAGGCCAATGGAGCCAGGGACTGGTAGGACTGTGTCCTGAATCAACAAGCGTGCGTTACGACCACTCGCTTTGAGAGCCGGGATGATGTTCCGCAGGATTTTGGTAGCTTCTTCCTTAGGCCAGTCGTGTAGTATCATACGCATGAGAAAGACACTGGCACGTGCCGCTGGCTGTGGCTCGAAAAAATTCTGGGCTTGGAACTCGATACGAGTACTTATTTGCTCGGGCTGTGACTTCGTGAGCCCCGAAGAGCTGTTCGTTACAGCACCTAAATCCCGAACAATAAATCTAAGTTGCGGGAATATCTGTGCCAGGTATATGCTAACGGCTCCGGTTGAACCTCCAATCTATAGTAAACAGCGTCAGCTTAGCAGTCTTGAGAATTTTGGTGGGGGATCACTTACGTCTATCACTGTCGCGTCTCCAAGGGCTGACCAATCGTAAGAATTGACAAGATGGCGAACACTCATCCCATCGCTTTGCTGCACATTCTGCATGTATGCTGCGAATTGACGTGTAATTTCAGGTGATTGTTTGATGAAATCGAACAATGGCAAGTCTGTTTTGAGTGCGAGATTGAACGCGGTCTGATCTTTGCGCTTTGTTGAGCCCCATCTTTTTGTGGCATCAGCAAAGCTGCCAGCCACAGGCATCGAGAACTGTGTCACGAACAGAGCCCAGTCAGCGAGTCCTGGATTGCGGACGAACGCAGCCGATACAGAGTTGTGTGCTAATTCGTCTTTCCCATCTACCTCGCGGAGAAAGTTGGTCGCAATGGCCATCCTTGCGACGCTGCGCAGTTGATCCTCCGGTACGGAACATAGGCTTGCTGCATCAGCATAGCGGATCGATCCCAAGAGTGGGACGCAAGAGATTACGTGAAATCGACACAACCATTGAATGCAAATCAACTGCTGGTACTGTGGTTGCGTAAGTCATAATCCTCCAGTGTATAGAAACTGAGCAACTTACGTTGACACTCAACGCAGGGATCACGTCTGCTGGATCAACCGCCAGGCGCTGTATCTGACTCGCATTGTTGATGATAGTTTGCCGAGCCTCATGAACACTTTGTGGCGCTTCTTGAGGAACAGTCGAAGATTCGAAGCCAGAATCGAATGACAGAGGCGGAAGCTTGTGTAGCAGCCTGTACGCTTCAATCTCTTTTGCGGCTTTGCAGATACCCTGCGCCAGAAGTTCGAGGTTGGAAGCTGTACACATGCTGAATCACCGGAATTGAGCTTTGAAAAGCTGAAAATGTTCGAAGGTGCAGCTTTGGAGACTATTCCTGTACTGGAAGTGCCCTCACAATATAGAAGGTCGCTTAAGGCTGACCCTGCCGAATCACTTCTCCGGTACTTTGCACCACGTGGTCCGGCACGGATTCCGGATTGCGGGTTTGACGATGTACATCCCAGCGGATCCTCTTCGGAATGCGATAGTCTCCGGGTCTCTCCAAGTGAGCAATATAAGATCTGCGTGACCAAGTCTTCGATCTCTGCGATTCCAAAAGAAAAGTTCTGTCCGAAGACCATGGATTCCTTTGCCAACAGCAATTTCTTTGCGCTCAGCGCTCTATGTGCGACCTTACTCGCCATCATTTATTTCACATTTGTGAAGTTTGCCTCTAAAAGTACACCTACTTTTCCTTTTCCAGAAGCTCGTTCTGAACCTGGCAATGTGACTGCTGTCATTGCGGAGTCAATGAACAAAGTTCGTAATCCCTGCAAAGCTATCTCTCCAAGACAAAATGCTAAAGTCCAGTTCAGTGGCCAGATGAACCATTTGTGGTACGAATGGGACCCTCGCCATGGGTGATCCTGCCTCATTCTCTGATCACAGAAATCAAGGGCCAGCCAGAAGAAAAGGTGTCGTTCAAAAAGATGTCGTACGATCGCTTCCTGGGACAATACACTGGTCTCGGGCAAACAAAGTCGCCTGCCGCCATCAATGCTATCAAGTTTGATCTGACAAGGAACGTTGCGAAAATCCTACAAGATCTCCAGGACGAGGCCGAGCATGCGTTCGACTCTAGTATTGGCGATCTGCCCACCTGGACAGAGACAGGCGTTTATCCGACAATGATACAGATCGTAGCTGCTTGTAGCGGGCGAGCTTTTGTTGGGCTTCCACTGTGCCGCGACGATGAGTGGCGCAATGCTACCATCAACTTCACCTACGATACCATCGCTTCAGTACATGCCATGAAAGCTTATAACAAAGCGCTCTGGCCGGTTCTGGCAAGATACCTCCCCGAGATGCGCAAACTTCGGTCGTACCGGGAATTCGCATATCAGAAATTGAGACCTCAGATCGACACCATCATCGCTCATCAGCGATCTCAGAGGAAGAAGACGGAAATACTATCTGAGAAGGATCAAGAGTATGAGGCGATCGAAAACAATTACAATCTCCTTCACTGGACCATTGGTGAGCACAAAGATCTGGACAACATTGATCCGGCAGAGGTGGGACACATGCAAATGACGGCAGCCTTTGCTGCGCTGTCTCCGATCGGTATGAGCATGTCCTATGCGATCTTCGATCTTGCGGCGTATCCAGAGGTAGCCAAAGAGTTACGAGAAGAGATTGCAGCTGTGATTGCTGAGGAGCAGCCTCCAAAGGGATGGCTCTTGAAGAGTAGTCTGCCTAAACTAAGAAAGTTGGACAGCTTCATGAAAGAGTCTCAGAGGCTCAACCCTCCATTCCTAAGTATGTGATGTCGACGATTTGCTCAGAGAGTTTTTGCTGATACATTGGCAGCCGCCGTAACTCGTATCGTGACTGCACCAAACGGACTTGCGCTGTCAACTGGCCACGTTATTCCTCATGGTACAACGATCGCTTTCGGCAACCCATACTTTACTAAAACCAAGATCAAGTACTCGCCACTGACAGACCAAGATCAGCCACCTCTTGAAGAATTCCATCCTTTCCGTTACAGCGACCTTCGCAAGATTCCTGGACAAGAAAACGGTCACCAATTTGTCCTGGCGGACGCAAACAGTCCAAGTTTCGGTTATGGTCGCCATGCATGTCCTGGACGATTTTTTGCAAGTAACGAGATCAAGGTGCTCCTTGTGCAGCTTCTTCAACGATATGATCTCGCATTAGGGCCTCATGGCGAAAGCGCAGCCGATGGCTTCGAAAAGCCAAAAAGATTGGAGATGGGTTTTACGTATATTGCAGACCCCCAGGCGAAAGTGTACTTTTGTAACAGGAAGACGAGTTAAAGCCTTGCGCTTAGTATGAGGATATAAGCGCAAGCGATACCGCGAGACGGCAGCACGAAAGCCAATGTAGTTTGGTGCCTCTGCAAACAATTAGATAGCGAATGTCAATCATTTGTGACTCTCGTTTTCTTAATTAATCACAACAAGCTCTGATTGAATTGATGACGTGGGTGTTTGGTGATGGAAAACTGAAAGGGTTTGTTGTGGTACAGATGAGTTGCTGCACAAGATACCGGGCGTGTGACAGCCTCGATGTCGAAATTGGTGTGGAGACTACTGTAAACGGGTGGCTTAGCCCGTGGCTGGTGTCCGGCTGTGCACTATCACGGCTGATTTGAGATCGTTGGTTTTTTCCACCACTTTGCCGAATAAACATCGAAATCATCTGAGGTAGGGACTCCGTGGCTTAAATTGTCTAGCTTGTTGACAAAATTTCCGACGAATCTCCGCTACGCAGGAAGTTGAAGATGGAACATTTGTTCTACAAGAAGCGATGTGGCGGCGACACAGTCACGAAACTCATTTGGTCTTGACGCATTCCATCAAGGCTCTTGTCTCCAATAACTCCGCGGAACTTCTGTCGCGATCCGGGAGGTTGTAGACGGCTTTCCAAATTGATGTGCCGCATCTGTGTGCTGTGGCGGTTGTCGTTCTCATCTCGCTCTCCGGTTGGACGGATTTCGGAGTGATTCTATTGACGAATCCTCATCAACTTGATCACATACGACTTTCTCCATCATGCCAGCGACATTCATTCAAGCCACTGCAACAGTATTGTCGCAATGCACTTCCTTTGTTTGCATGGCATGGGCACAAGTGCTGCAATTTTCCAATCCCAGACATGTAAGTATTTTCACAGTTTCAAGACTGAATTCCGGTTCGTTAATGAGAAATAATAGCTGCCTTCCGTGCTCTTTTGAACGACTCACAGCATACTTTCGATTTTGTTGATGCGCCGTACGAGTCCGCACCTGCGCATGGTATCCAGACGTTCTTCCCACCTCCAAATTACACGTTCTGGCAATCCATCGACCCGGGTGACATTGCAGCTACACATCGATGGCTGCTAGCGCACTGTGCACGACAACCAAAACCGTACGATGCAGTTCTCTGTTTCTCGCAAGGCTGCGCTGTAGCCGCTTCCATGGTCTTGGCACACAACAATGAATGCTCAGACGAGCCGCTGCCCTTCAAAGGAGCAATCTTCATCTGTGGCGGCATGCCATTGCAAATGCTCGATAACATGAACCTACCGGTTGGTGCAAAAGCCTGGAAAATCAGTGACCTGACCGGTCACCAGCTGGCGACCAAAGCCAATGCAGCGGCGGCTGAGATCGAACGCCTCCTGCAGTCTGGAAAGACCCGAGAGGCATCTAAGCGAGGTCTTTGGGACCGTACCGAAGATCTTGCTCACAATGTGCTGGAACCTGGGACATACGATTGTCACAAGCTTCCTGATCTTCCACTTACCGACGTTTATGGATACGATACCACGCTGTTTCCAACGGCACTGCGGCTCGACATCCCCACCGTCCATATCTACGGGATCAAGGACCCTCGTTATCCAGCTTCTATCCAGCTCGCTTACCTTTCGAACGGTGATAGAAGGCTGGTCTACGATCATGGTGGCGGACACGAGATTCCAAGGACAAGCAAAGTCTCTGCTGAGATTGCGAGCGCTGTGCGATGGTTGGAGGGTCAGATCAGTTTTTTGTGATAGATTAGAGAAAGCATTTCTGCAGTAGACTTCTATAATCTGATATTTTTTCACGATTCTTTGATAAGCACTGGAAGTCTTGCATATGAAGACGGTTCGTTCGGACATGGTAGAGAACGAGTACGAGTCGCACCTACTTCTCAGTGCACTACCGAGATTACTTGGTGGCAACACGCACCTTTGCTTAAGACTCATGTTAATGTCTCGAACCTATCTTGCAAGCTATCCACGTTCTAATCACATTACTGTTCGAGTGAATGGTATGACTGTGCACAAGAAGGTACCTTCTTGCCCCAACCAGGCAGGATGAATGTAAATGAGCGAAGGATCCCTGACATTGTGCATCGTTACTGACATAGTATTGAGAAAAGCTGAACACTCTAATTCACCTGAACATACATAACGCCGAACGAAAGAAAAGGTGACAGGATACATCCCGTAACTCTCCCGAGAGCAGATATATCTACAATACGCTACACGTACCATCTCATTCCATTACCTTAGCTACCAGGTTACGAACCTGATGAACGTTTTCCTTTGCCTATAGAATCTGTTAGTGAATGATACCTAAAACGATATCGCGATTGGGTAGCCTACCATTATGGTGAAGTGATTGCCACCTTCAACCTTATCAAGGATGAAGTCGGCGCCTGGTAAGACGGTGTCCCAACCATCAGGTCCAAAATCAGTTCTCTTCTGAACCATGAAATGCATTCCCTTCATCTTCGGTGCATTCCTCTCATCCATAACGGTGTCACATGCCCAGAGGATTCCGACCTTAGGCATTTGTTTTGCTTGGAGAGGTTTGACCTTGTATGGCATCATCACGTCGACGGTCGCCTCGAAATGTGGTATGAGGTATGGCGGTGGTTCATCGTGACCAAAGAGACCAATACCGTTGCAGTATTCGTAGAATGAGGTTGGCAAATGCTCCATGACTTGCGGGACAGGTGCATCGATGATGACAATACCGGCGACCGTCTGACCCATGTTCGTCAGCGCTTCAGCGCAAACATAGGCAAAGGCGCCGCCGGAACTCCAGCCACCAAGATAGTAGGGGCCGGTCGGCTGGCGACGGCGGATCTCGTTGCAGAAGCTGGTCATCAAAGCTGTATGTGTGCAATCCATGTTTTCCGGGTCTCGAAGATATGGGCTGTTGAGGCCTATCATACACACTCGATCCCCAATACGGGGAATCGTGAGGTAAGAAGATGCTGAGCCACTGCCGTCCGGCAGCATGAAAATTGTTTTCTCTGCTGTCCTAGGCATTCCTTGAATGATGAGTGAAGGAGCTGGACGACAAGCTTCCACTCTGTTCTTACGAATCATTGGAAGAGATTCTTCACCATCCGAGAATTCGGGCGTGGTGGTCGGTGAAGCAAAGTCATACTCATCAGTGATACTGGACGAGCTACTTGAAGCATTGCCTGACAGGAACTCCTTGAGTGATTTGACAGTTGGAAAGTCGGCGAAGATTGAGAAATCCGTGTCCAGATCCAGGTCAAGTTCCTCTCGAAGTCGGCTGCCAATGACCATAGACATGAGAGAATCAATGCCTATATCGGCGAAGACACAATCGTCGGTCAGTTCCGAAATGACAATACCACTCTCCTCTGAGATGATCTCCATGGCGGAATCCACGAGCGGGCTTTGATCTGACTGCTCAGGCACGTCATCCACCTTTGCTTTAACTTGGACCTGTACTTCTTGCGGAGAACTCTGCGTTAGTGGCGACGTCATCTCGTGAACGGGCTCTACTGTGGCGGTTGGGCTCGTCTGATGTACCGGCGCGCTTGCTGTGAACTCGTCATCAACCGCTGCCTCTCCAGACGGTTCCACATAATCCACTGCCCCACCGAGGAAGATCTTGAGTGACTTGACTGTCGGGAAATCGGCAAAGATAGAGAAATCGGTATCAAGATCCAAATCCATCTCCTCTCTGAGTCTGCTCCCGATGACCATCGACATCAAAGAATCGATTCCAACATCTGCAAAGATTGTTTCATCAGTCATCTCAGCAATGTCAATGCCGCTCTCTTCGGCGATGATTACCAAAGCGGCATGTGCTTTGCCCGACTTCTGGTTCACTGATCGGTTCGATTCGATGGTAGGCGCGCCTATCGCTACGTTCGCTGGTGTTGCTGGGTTGGCCAAGATCGATGACTGCGGCTTGGGCAGGGCCGTCGATCTCTCTTCAACCTCGGACTGGTGGGCAGCCACATTCGAAACTTTGAATGACTCTTTTGTGACAGGGGCGGTGCTTGTAACTGGCGCCTTCGAGATCGATTTGACGGCTGGCGAATTTGTCGATGGACCAGCTTTGGGTTTGCCCGCGAGTCGATTGGCTCTATCGTGGTTTTGTTGTAAAACCATGCGTAGAGCTTTCCGCTGGATGTTGCGAAGCTGTGAAGGCATTAGTTGCAATCGAGCTTCTTCCCTAGTCAGAAACCTACAGAGAGACCCTTGAAGAACGCCACCACCTTGGTACCGTCCAGTACAACTGTATCACCGTGGTAAAGATCTCCTTTGTGATGCTTCATCTGTGTGTAGAGATCGTATGTCCTGTCGGGTCGCGCCTCTTCGAAGAGTTGGAAGGATTCCCAGCCATCTATCAAATTCAGGCAACACGTTAGTGATTGAGCTCTTCATGTCCCTGTTTCGAGAACTTGATTCTTTGCACTTACGGTTTACGAAAACTGTTACGTCGAGGTCTGTGCTGTCCTGAGCGTTGAGAGAAAAGCCACCGAGTTGAGTGATGGCATCGACGTAGGCAGGATGAGCAGCAAAGTCGCCCTTTGACGTGATTTTTGAGGTGGTAATGGTACTGCACGCCTCCATTGTTGTCTCATCCAAGATGACATTGTCAAGAAGCTTGTAGTCCGGGTGGAAATGAGCCACGTTACTCATCAATTTGTATCCAGAGCGACCGGTGTAGTGAACAAACTCGCCGCGCTTGACACCTTCGCGCAAACGCTGTAGTCTCTCGTGATAGCGAGATACCTCCGCTTGAATAGGCTTCAAGATTTCTGGGCCGTCTACGAACTGAAGCCTACACCAGCTGTGTTTCGTAGTTGTTTTGCCAGTAGCCTGTCATATGTCAGATCTTCATTAGCGCCCTGTGAATACATGTCAAGACTTACGTCGACACTGTAGAACTCGCACCGAGCCTCTTTGACTAAGCCTGCAGCTTTAGCCGGCCACTCCAGAGTCACCTTCGACCTCAAGAGCTGAGGTGCCAGACCATGCGGGATCAAAGCTTTGTCGACGACAAGATCAGCAACAACAGTCATACCGGGTCTACCCGGCCTTAGACGTTTCATGATGTAGTTTCCAAGCACGAGACCAATATCGGCGTATACCGATGGGGTGCAAAGTGGGATGTTGTTTACCGTATGGCCTTGCGCAATGGGATTGATATCGGGGCGGCTGACGTCTGTCTCGACTATCACGGTAGCTCCAAGTGCTTCAATCTTCTCCTCAATCATCCGATGAACGGTGGATGTTGAAGGGTGCAAGATTGGCGCGGTCTTTTCGCTCTTGACGTTTGGGCCAGCTTCAGGCTGCACTTTGGTCGGTTTGGCCTCGGTGACGCTTGTTTTCGATTCGAGTAGCCTGTTTGTAGGATGGAGTCCAGCTGGCTTGCCGGTAAGACTTAGTGGTCCATCCTTATCTGCACAGCAGCAATCATACGCGTGTCGATGGAGGCACCAGTCGCCCTCGTAAGGGATGAAATAGTCTTTGAGATCCCAAGCGTAGGCCGGCAGGTCTTCGACAACACGGTGCGACGCTTCGAACGGGCCATGATATTCCATCCAGTCCGGGTCATAGCCATTGGAATACATTGTGGCAAGCAATTTGGAAAGATCTTGCCATATGTTTCCGCCACGCCTCAGTACGTTTAGAGTTGGCAGAGCAGACCCCAAGCAGGCCTTTACCATGTCGCACACAACTGGGTGAGGGCCAATCTCGATGGTGAGAGTTTTGTCGTTCACAAGGCCGGACTTTTTGACGTTGGCAAGCGCTGCTTCTATGTTGACCGCCTCACGGCAGTGTCTTGCCAGATATGCCGACCCAACAATGCCTTTCTCAACAATCGTTGCACCTGTTAACGGACATAGGATTGGTGTTGTCGGCTTTCGGTACTCCACACCTCGCGCAAGTGCCTCGAGTGACGGCAGGATAGGATCAACTTGCTCGGAGTGGAAGGCGAACGGAACTTTGAGAAGGGTACCCTTGATCCCTTGCTGCATCAATACAGTCTTTGCTGCGTCAATATCTCGATTCGCGCCCGTTATTACGACTTGCGTAGGACCATTGACGCATGCGACCTCATAACGCTTTCCCGCTAAAACCTCAGCCAGGTGGGACGCAGTCGCTTTCACAGCCAGCATGGAGTGTGTGCCACGGTTGCAGCGTTCCTGCAGGAGCTTTGCACGCTGGCCAACCAAGTACAGCGTATCGGAAACGCTCAAAACTCCTGCAATGTTCAGAGCAGCATAGATACCGAGACTGTGCCCGATCAAGGCGTGCGGAGTAACACCAAAGATTTTCAGAAGCCTGGCGAGGGCCATCTCGAGAGCAGTGACAGCCAATTGAACCACCACTGGTGGAAATTGATCAATGTCACCGTCTGCTGCCGTGATAGTGTGCAGGAAAGACGGTAGGCCGGATGTGGTGCAAAGCCGATCCATGTACACCAAATCACTTCTGAATTTGGGGTAACTCTGGACTAGCTGTCTTCCCATACCGATGTATTGGGAACCTTGACCGGTAAAGGTAAACAGAATGCTTGGCTTTGTCTTTGCCCGAGTAGTTCCACTACTGGTGGCAATGGCATCTTCAAGCTTGGTTTTGATGTCTGCCACGGAAGAGCCAGAAACACTCACTCGGAAAAGGTGATGCAGGCGACGGGCAGTAGTAGTGTAAGACAGCTGAGGCAAGTTTGAACCCTGCACTTTGGGGTCCTCAAGGTATTTGACCATAGCGCGGAGGTTGTTCTTTAGGGAGTTGACAACGTGGCCCGAGACCGTCACAGTGTGATGGGATCGTGGGTCTTGAGTTGTTATGGTATTGCGAATCGGAGCGTCTTCCAGTAGGATCGCTGTATTACCTCCCGCCGCGCTGAAATTGTTGATCAGGGCTCTGCGGGGTTCAGCTCCCCTCTTCCAAGCGGTGGGGCTGAAAGCGATGTGAACGTTGCGTGCGCCGAGGTTGGGGAAGTTGTGATTGATCTTCTCACCGGGTTTGATACCACAGTGGGGTGGGATGGTGTTATGCTTCATCATCAAGAGAACCTTAATCAAGCTTGTGATACCTGAGGCGCCCTCTCCGTGCCCGATATTGGCTTTCGCGGAACCGACATAAAGAGGATTTTCGGGGCCTCTGAACTTCTCGTCTCGAGCGAATACACTTAACACCGACTCCATCTCCACGGCGTCACCGACTTGCGTGCCTGTACCATGCATCTCTACATAGCTCAATTGCTGAGGCTCGATATTTGCGTCGCCAAGAACGGCGTTCATGTTCTGGATCTGCGCTCCTACGTGTGGACGTGTGATGGAGTCTGACATGGCCGAATGGTTTGTCTTGATGTCAAGTATGGTGGCAAGGATAGGGTCCTTGTCCGCGATAGCATCGTCTAGACGCTTGATGAAAATTGTTCCGGCTGCTTCAGCTCGACAGTAGCCATCAGCGTTATCAGCGAAAGCTTTACAATTACCTGTTCGCGACAAGAAGAACCCTTTATCTAGGCCAGTGTGTCCGTCAGGTGAAAAGATCACATTAGTACCGCCCGCTACGGCCGTGTCGCAATCTCCACGCCAGAGAGCGTTGCAAGCTAGATGAATAGCAGCCAAACTAGACGAGCAGGCGGTATCGGTAGCATAGCTAGGGCCGCAAAATTCGAAGCAGAAATTGATACGTCCAGGTATAAAACCTCTGTTACCGCCAGTAATCTATGGGGAGAAAGGCATCGGGTCAGTGAATGCTCGTAGTCTGGTAACACAACCGAAAGAAAGATTGATCAGGTTACACTTACAAAGTATGTATCCACATCCTGTGAACTGTTGATGTCCATCCAGTCGTTGCTCGTAACGCCATGGAAGACGCCTACACGATCTCTCTGCGTCGATGCTGTGCTATCAGGAACTATGCCGCCAGACTCCATGGCCTCGAATGTCGACATGAGTGCCATTCGTTGTGCAGGATCCATCTGTGGGGCTTCCTTGGGGGAGATTCCAAAGAATCTGGGATCAAAATCTCCACAATAGTCGAGCCAACAACCCCACGGAGTAGCACCCTTGTTATGGGCTTTCCCTGTCGGGTCGACGTGTGTAGCATTGTCCCATCGCCTTATCGGAGTCTCTTTGCAGACGTCGAGACCTTGGTAAAGCAAATCCCAGAAGCTTTCCAGGTTGGGGGCCTCCGGGAAGCGACCAGATGTACCGACTATAGCAAGCTTCGCCCTGGCCATGGGAGATGTCTGCTTGGATTCAGACGAAGGCTGGATGATTGGCTTTACAGTAACCGGCGTAGTGTCCTGAAGGCTACGTGCCAGATTCTGTCCAAGATTCGAAGCCACGGGAATGATCGTGACGGATTCAATACCTTTAGCACGGACTGTCTCCGGGAACGTTTTGAGAACCCTATCCCAACGTATGGGCTCAAGAAGACATTCCGAGATCGCCCGGTCAAGCAAGGAAACAAAACCTCCAGCCCAGGCTGTGGAACCTGTCGCCCCAGACACCACGGGAACTTTCGACGTAAAGCCCACCCAATTGGTGGACGAGGTGGTTTCCAAGATCTGATCTTTGTGGTCTGGCGTGAAGATACCGGAACTGTGGGATGGAACCCAAATTGGAATGCGCCGATGTTTGTACTGTGACAAAGGGCTATTGACACTGAGCATCTTGCTCAATACTGATGGTGATGCGCTGATGGTGGTCGCAGTCCCAACAGTAGCACTGATCCAGGGTCGGGATGATTGCGGCAGTCCCTATGAGGCATGTCAGCGTCTGTCACAATTGATGCTGAAAATTCGGTCGCCCACCTTCTGTTCAAAAAACTCGTTGATAGCATTCACCGCGCCGTCCTCTTCAAGTCCATAGAAGGCTACAGACCACTCCTGGCTTGCATCTGGCTGAGGCAACTCAATGCGGTCGCGAGTCTCCACGAGGCATAGACCTAGGCGCATTGCCACTTGCACACTGTGCACAGCAGCGGGAAGAAGCTCAGATAATGAGCTTGACGAGCTGATCGCCGCAGCAGCAATGGCTCCGGTGCATAGTGAAATGATTTGACTGTTGTCGCTGGTTGGGTATGGTTGTCCAGGCTCCTCAAAATGACTAGGCGCAATAATGAGTGAGTGAGTGAGTGATGAGAACAGTTACGGTCAGACGTACCTGATGAAGCAGCCCAGCTGCGTGAGGCAATGCAAGGCTACTTGGAAAGCTGGACTTAATCCCCCCTCGGCGTACTTTTGGAGCAGATGGGCGAGGTTGGAGGTTCTAGATGATTTTCGCTCAGCCTTGGGTAAGGCCAGGTTCATCTGCGCCTTGATGACATAGTGTGCCTGCTCGAGAAAAGCCTGTAGGATGGGTTTGTTCTTGGAGCCGAGAAGATGACGGAGATCGTCTACAATGCTGTAGGTCTGATCACCAAAAAGAAACACCTGCATCTTGCGTGTTGTGTTGAAGAGTCAGCTAGTATGGAAGGGGCTGGTAGGCGAAGCCTGTGGAGTATTTTGGATGCTCAAAGCCACAACTAAATTAAGTATGCAAGACGAGGCAGCGAGCATGTGGGTGCAGGTACATGTATTGAACAGAGATATTCAAGATGTCAGTTGGATTACGCAGCGCAAAGATCGGCGGACTCGAAGCATTGCGCCACGATCTAGGTCCATCGCTCAGCGTGAGGAGATTGCGCAAAGGTCGGCCGTAACTGCCCCGACATGGGCTATTGCAAGATCAGCTGTCCGAAAACATAGAGTCGCTCCGCAGATGTCAGACAGCGTGTTCGTAATCGCTCCAGCATAAGCGCAATGTGATAATCGGAATCGCGGTAGTAAACGCGCGGGTCTCGTGACCTGGAGTTCGGTTCCGAATAATCCTCCGCTTCTTGCGGAAGAAATGCCCCGAGAGTAATTGCGTACTCCGGACGCATTGCGAAGATGACCAACAACATGGGTCAGAAAAGGTGTTCCTCCCGTATGCTCGTCGCTACGAACGGGCTATGCATAATTAGATGTTGTTCCTGGTCTACCCTTGGTTTTGAGAATTCCCGTTCTCAGTTTCAAACTTGTCGCCATGCCCGTCTCAGCCTCAACGCAGAACGGCAAAGTGCAGCACACCGAAAGGCCGGTGGTGGGTGAAGGGGAATCTGCGCTGCCTGCAAGCCGCTTGTTCCGGGTCGATGGGCTCGTCGCGGTCGTAACAGGCGGTGGAACAGGTCTGCAGATTACTCTCTATGCCTGATGACACCGCTGACACAAACATTTCGCAGGCATCGGAGCCATGATTACTGCTGCTCTCGCAGAAAATGGTGCGCGCAGGATATACATTGTAGGCCGGAGAGTGGATAAGCTGAGGGAGGTGGCGTCCAAATATCCCAGGTACACGATTTGTGAGGTGTTCGACCATTCTTGCTCCACACTGACCAAATATTAGTATTGTCGTGCCAATTCAAGCAGATGTCACGTCGAAAGACGAGCTAGCGGCTGCAGCCGATGTAGCTCGGCGGGAGATAGGCTACATTCATCTGCTTGTCGCGAATGCTGGCGTCTCTGGACCGATGCTCGATGAACTGAAGCCGCGATACACCTTACACGATTTCGTCGAGCATGCTTGGGCATCGCCAATCGAGGACTTTACCGACACCTATCACGTGAACTGTAGCTCCGTGTACTATACCATTCTCGCATTCTTGGAGTTGCTAGATGAAGGGAACAAGCATCGTCCAGAAAGCGGTTGCAAAAGCCAGGTCATCGCGACAGCCAGCACTGCAAGTTTCCTCCGCCACCCGAGGACGGGTTATGCCTACTTAAGCAGTAAGGCTGGCCTTATTAGCATGCTGAAGACGCTCTCGACCTTCTGCGTTCCTTGGGGCATCCGCTTCAACTCGATTGCAGCCGGCCGTACGTCACAACTACACTTTGAAGCCCTCATACCTCTCCATGTGCTGACAATGCGATTGTAGTCTTCCCCTCCGATATGGCCGAAAAACTGTACTCGAAGTATATCATCGATCGGACCAAGCACGTCACAGAGGAAGGTGCTTTCTCAAGATCTTATCAGCCTGCTGAGAGAACCGGCTCCATCGAGGATATGGCGGGATTGATCTTGTATATGACTAGCCGAGCGGGGGCGTTCTTGAATGGGAGTGTCATGCTTTCTGATGGGGGCAAGCTAGGGACTATGCCAAGTAGCTACTAGTAATGTTGCTATGCAGCAGTCTTCGAAATCCTAGATGCAAATTGACCAGAAGTTGTGGTAATTACGATAGTCGAACTGAGGGCTGTCGAAACGGAGAAGTAAAAAGGAGGGGTAAATCGATGAAACGGTAAATAAACGCTATTGGCGCCAAGACAGAATGTCCCACGTGACGAGCATCAAACTTTCATCCACGACGTAGGTCGTCCTCACTCAGCGTGTTTCTGGAACCTCCTGTGGTCTCATAGTTCTTGGTGTATGGTTTCAGCTGTGAGTTCCTTCGTGAACTACCCTTACGGCTTAGATCATTCTAGTCTCAAGGCTCGTCATAGACCTCCATGTTCAGTTAGACCATCACGTGACTACGTAGTATCTTCGAGACGACGCAGGTACGTGGAGCTCTCACAGCGTAATGTTTGATGCAATCAGTACGCTTGATCTAATTATGTTCTTCTAAGCTATGTTTTTCACACGCGTCGTCCAAATCAAGCAAAATAAAAAGACTTTCGATGAATGCGCCCCTGCTATGAAAACGGCGCTCACTCCATAGTAGCGAGAAGACGGCGCATGGAGTCACTCTTCGTAATTGCCACCACTTCTTGTACGTATTCCTTGCTGGTCGAAAAGGGCTTCCCCACCACATTTGGTATGAACTTGCCGATAAGCTCTTGAGGTTGAACGTCACTCTGCTGGATTTTATCCAAAAGGTAACGGCGATACGCATCGATTCCATCGTGTAGATAACTTGAATGGAAGGGCACGTCGATGCCCTGCAAGGGTATTGTCGCGGTACCTCGCTGGAGTGTGGTTGGAGCGGCGGAGTGCGTACTGGCAAAGAAGTGCTGATGTACCACTGCAGCGAGGCCCTCATCGCTGACAGTCTCAGGGTGTGGGTGGTGGTGAAGTTCATCGCAAACTCGTTGTAGAACCTGGTGGGCTTGCAGCTAATCAGGGTCAGGTAAGTAATATAGAAGTGTGGGTAAAGTGTGATAGAGCTTACATGACCTGCACAAACGTATTGCTGTTGAGCAACGTTATAGTTGACAGTTTCAAGCAACAAACCAGTAATTGACGATATCAGAGCGACGATCCTTTCAAGCGATTCTTGTTGAAACCCTGCTAGACGTCAGCCTGACAGCCGTCTTAAGGTCGTGTGAACATACCAGATCCGATACGTGACGGGTTGACAGCGACCATGGCAAAGTCGGTCTGCCCAGTTTCGCTCCTCGTCAGCGCTCTTTGCATGACAATACCTCGATAAAACACCAGGCCCAGCATCTCCTCCAGGCTCATGATGCTTGTGCAAGCTGCAAGTGCAGCGTATTCTCCCAGTGAGTGACCTGCATACTTGGCACCTTGCTGTACCACCCCACGATATCGGAGAGCCTCCATTTCTGCAAGCTCCATGATAGTCAGTGCAGGCTGAGCAAACTGCGTAGAAGCTAGAAGACCACGTTCGTCGCGAAACGTGTACGATGTTGAAGAAGCTGTTATCTCTTTAATAACGCTCACCGACTGTTTTTGACCATCGCAGATCACATCGCGGGTCAAGGCAAGGTAATTGGCTCGAAGCTTGCGGCCATGAGAGCCTGCAAAGCTGATGACAAGCTCTTTTGGGTCGTTCCGAACGATATCTAGCAGAGAGAATCCTAAGAAGATTAGTACACGAACTAGACTTACAGCGTAGCAGCTTACCATATAATTCGAATAAATACTTCTCGCTTCGGTCCCAGACCTGTTGCGCAGCCGAGTCTGTGCTGTACAGTTCCATGCCCATGCCTTTTTGCTGACTCCCTTGTCCGCAAAACAAATATGCAGTCGGCGGCTGTTCGATTTCGGCTTCGGCATCCATGACCTTTAATCCTGATTGATCATTGTATGCTCGGATTTTGAGAATCATGCGGCCCCGCATCATGGCCGTGTGTTTAACTTCGATTCGCAAAACATCGTTACCTTGGACCAAGCCTTCGAATGACGTTGCCCAACGGCGAAAACGATTACCATCGGCATCAACCAGTCTCTGTTCAACAGCATTGCGGACAACGGCGGAGGTCCACATACCGTGCGTAATCGGACCTGGCAGAGCCGCTAAGCCGGCTAAAACATCGCTTGAGTGAATAGGATTACGGTCGCCAGAGAGGCGGGAGTACACCAAACCAGTCTCAGGGACGCGCACCTTCCAAATTGTGTCCACCATGTTGCCGATCTGCTCAAGACCTCTCAAACTGGATTCTGAGATGCTGTGTTGCTTGAAAAAGTCCACCACAGGATTTGTTGAGCATGAAGTACTCTGAAAATCGATGTTTGCTAGGCACTGCTTACCAGACGAGTCTTCCAATATTTCGCCCGTCACACGCACAGCGAACAGGTTGGTATCTGGATCTGGCTCCAGGTAAGAGGACATGCGTACCACGACACGCTTGTGAAGAAGGTCGTTTGATTCAGTGTTCCACGAGAGCCAAGACCTGCTTTTCAAAACGGCTTCCAGTTGTGGAGTGTCAATCTCTAGCTTAAGTGCAGGCTCTTTGTGGAGGCGGAAGCTTTTTTCCTGAGCCGGAAAACGTCCTTGTATCAGGAATGTGGATATTACTTTCATAACGGGCAGGCAGTTTCGGAGGACAATTGCGGAGACTTCTACCAACTTCCCCGAGCTGCTGACGGTCACAGCTGTAACCTGAGAGGTTGTTTCAACGTCATCACCAATCTGAAGTGGAAGAACGCCGTCCACGTATTCAAATGAGTTGGAACGATGAAGGAGTCGAAAGAGATCACCGCCGATGTCTGGGGCCATCAACGGCGCTACCAAGGCTGGCCATGTCACAAAGACCCCAATATCCATGGGAACATGATGATTTCCAGAAGGTTGAGTTGCATGGTTGCTCTGAGATCGTGAGATCAGACCTAGAAAATCGTGAACGTGCCAATCGAGGATGGTAAACTTGGCTTTGAACCTAGTGTTTTCGTGTGGATCCGAGAGGAAAGCTGGTCGCAGAGCCCACTGGTCTGCGAAGAATGCACGAATTTTTCCATTCCGATTTGATGTTGTCTCCCTAAGGAAACTCTCATTGCCTTTTCTAGTGACTTGGAAATCGAATCTCAGCTGTGAGGGCAATTCCGTATCGATGGTTGGTGCGCACAACATAAGAGTAACATGCTCGTCCTTCGGCGATTCAAGGCGGAAGACGGTGTGTACACCTCCGTCATACGTTGGCGTTGACAGTGTGAGTGCTTCCAACCGCGAAAGAGTCAAGTCAAAAGACAGAGTCATTTTAGTACCAGCAATAGGTCGCAGGCTAGCGAGAATCGGGTTATCAACCATATGTCCGTCTCGGAGGACCATCTTTACCTCCAAGCACGCTGAGATCTCGGTTGCGACTTTACCACATATCTTCTGCACGAGCTCATTGACACTGCTATCGTACTCATCGAGTTCCACACAGACGGTGGATTTGCCGGGCGTAGCTGTATGCTCGTAATTCCGAAACCGGTCGATCAAAACCTTCTCAACTGCTGGCTGTGTACTGGCGGGGTAAATGTCTAGCAACATGCGTGTCAGCTCCTCCGAGATGCCGGCCAGGATGTCTCCGGCAGGTTCGTCGATATCAATGCTATACTGCGCAGCCACAGGTCCATGGATGATGCAAACTCGTTGCGGATCTTGGTCAACCACGGCTTCGAGGTCCTCCATTTGCCACAGAGAATCCTTCTTGAACCAGGTCTCGAAATGTTCGTCCAATCTCGGGATGAAGTTCACGGGTTTTTGTCCGTTGCGTCTGCACAGTTCCAGAAAGTACAGAACGTCTGATGGGTGGAGAAGTTGCCAGGCAGCTTCCGCACATTGCTCCTCGCATGTTCCTGGCCACGACATAGGATCGGCCGCTGGATCAACTTCAACAAGCCCAAAACGCTTGCCAACACGTGCGATGAAATCAAGCACCAATGTTGAATAGGATGCGTGGACCCATCTTTGGTGTTGACTCAAGTACATCAGCTCAACAAGTCTTCTCATCACAGCGACATATGTCATGTCCTCCAGCTCTGCAGCCTGCCCGCACGCATCCACAGCGAACCATGGCTTTGTGAAGTCATTGTTGAGTCGTTCAATGATTTTGGCTCTCTGCGCATTTAGACGAGCGAGGCGCTTAGACTTGTCTTTGATGCTGAAAAGGGTCTCGTCCAATTCTTTCCAAAGGATCACACCCCGAGTCGCAATCTTCCAGATTCGCTCGCCCAACTCCGAGTACACACTAACCACTCCGCCAGCACCGTTATCGTACGACTGGTGCCACGAATCTGGCGAGATACCGACAGTGCTTGCAATGACTTTTTTAATTTCTCTTGAAGTGCGTGCCTCGCGAGCGGTCATCAGACGACTGCCAAGCAGAATGCCATCGAACGGCATGCAAGCATAGCCGAAAGATTGTGACCATTCTCCAGTGAGATAAGGAAGGACTTCCGTAGCACGACCATACCCCCCTCCCGCAATCAAGAAGACATTTGAGTGAGCTCGAATGGATGCGTAAGTCTCGATTATGGGTGCACAGAAATCCTCACCGGAGTGATGGCCTCCCGCCCTGCCACTGGTCCATTGAAGGCCAATAGGAAAAGATGGTTTTGCACCTGCGATAGCTAGTACTTGACGAATGGCATTGACAGAGCTAGGTTTGAAGGATATGTGCTTCAGGTGCAAACTCTCGATATATTCGTTTGCGATCTCTGGTGAGGGCACGCCCGCCCCAATGGTTAGACCAGCAATGTTGACCCCTTCGGCGACTAGACGTCGTATCAGTGGGATCTGCCATGCCATGGCCTTGGGGTTTGCATAGATGAGATTGCATGTAATTCCCTGCTCGTCGGAAACTGATTGGGCAACTTGTCTGATAGCTGTTTCGAAGTCTTGCGCACGTGAGTAGGCCCCACCTGCCAACTCGATATGATAGCCAGCGTTGAGAACAGTAGCAACGAGTTCTGGGCTAGCGGTCGTGGGAGTCATACCAGCCACCATGATGGGGGGCATTCCTAGCATGTCAGACATGCGTGTCCGAAGCTGCACAGTTCCGGTCTTCTGCTCTTCGATTCGAGGCCGATATAGTGCACTCCAATTGGGCCCATGAGCCCAGGCATCGTCGTTACTCATGGCAGTAAAGGCTTTTGCAATGCGAGCTTGCTCGAAAACGGACAGAAGCCTTGTGCCTGAGCCGGCAAGCTGGGCGTGCATCAAACCACTGGTGTTCCCAGGTCCAAAGTCCAGAATGTGAGTCGCTTCTCGTTGCGATAAGGTCTTTGGCCACTCTACTGGATCTGACATGACCATCGCTACTATCAAAGGGCCTAGATCTTGCTGTGGGCTGTCCCTAAGATCTTGGCCTGTACAGGTGTGGTATAACGAGGTCGCCAATGATTCTCGAGTGAATACGCCAGGTGTGATGTGCGAGACAACATCTTGAACCGAGTCGCGAAGGTATGGAGAGTGGAACGCTGCTGAGATAGGCAAAAACTGATAAGAAATCTCTGGTAGCCGGCGGTGGTATGGCACTCTACTTTGGTCCAGAGAGTCCGGCGCCCGTCGTTTTGCAAGGAGTGCTCGTACGCCCCTCAAGGTTTTCGGGGGGCCGCTGATTGTATGATTCAGTGCCGAATTGACGAGAGCAATACTTGCTGGGCTACAATATGGTACATAAGAGTTGACCTCTTCCAAGAGCTCTTCAAGCTGTTTTCGATTGAGACCCTTGATACTGAGCATGGGCGAAATTGCTCCTCCATCCAGAGTATCGGTGCCATGATGCAAGTAGCCTGGACTTGCAAGGTGGCTTTTGAGTCCCACCCAGAAGAGCGTTTCCAGAGCATGCCGTGCAACCAGAAAGAAGGAGTCCCAATCACAGGCGCTGGCAATTGTAGCAGCGACCACAATGCCTTGTGAATGTCCGGTGGTGCCTTGTAAAAGTGCTCTCATCTGTCCAGGGTGAAGCCCAAACGTGGAGCAAAAGACACTGTATCGAAGTAGGCTAAAAAGGCCGTTCAAGGGAACGCTGATAGGGGCCGTGGCGAGATAGACTTGTCCAGGTGAGCGTTCCGGATGCCGCAGCCATAAATCGATATCAAGTCCAAACTCATACTGCTGCTCGAAATATCTCTGTTGTCTGGCAAGGCGATTTAGCAGGCTGGTACCAATTTTCAAGAGCTTAGACGTAAAATTGGGGTATTCGTCGATAAGTTCTCGTAAATCGCCCAGCACCTTCCCATTGTGAGGGCCTTGGCCACCAAACACTGCCAGCAAAGAGATCTCTCGACGCCTCGCAGCCTCGATGAGGATGCATTCAGGGGTTACATGCATGTCTTCCAGTGGTTGGGGGGTTCTCGCTGGAGCGACATGCGACTGCTGGCAAAATAGAACCAGAAAAGACAAGGTCTAGCTTCACCGATCAACAAACGGTGCGACTTCAGGCGGGAGATTGTCCTTCATTGTTGGATGCAAGGTGCGCTGCATTACTGCTACGAAGGTACATCCTGTCCACACATGGTCGGAAATGATAGGGCCCACGGAAGATTGCACACGAACAGAGGCGCGCCTGCGCAGCTCGGTCTCCGGTGGGATCAAAAGGCATTTTGAAGGCTGCGGCATCCGGCTGGTAAGATTACAGAGGCTTTCTTCCTACGTCTAGCAAGTCCAAACCGGCTGATCCAGTCATCTCTCTAGTCAGAGATGTCGGCGATGGAATGACTCGCCTCAGAACGGAATGCGACCTGGGCGGCCGACCATATCCTCCGGAGGTTTCCTGAAGGATTCCTCCATCTGAGGTCAGCACTGAACTTGTGAGGCTTGCTACCTGTTGATGATGTGACTGAAGGCGTGTTTTCGTGACGGAGACCTTTCGTGTTCGCGAGGCCGCCGGATACCGGCAACTTTCCGAGACCTAAGATGTCCCACCATAATCTATTCGAGCCAATTAAGTCGTGCTGATGTAATCAGCCTATGAAGCTGCTCTTGCCTGAGCGCCATGAGCAGTGACGTCTCCGACAAGATGCAGCCAGCTCAACCGGACTCCAAAACATGTCTAGTCCAAGACGAATGTACCAACTGGGGTAGTTCCAGGCGAAGAACCATCCGGTCGGATTACGGCTGATGGCAGCCTACCATGTCGCTCTGCCCTCGAATTTGTGTCGAGCTGCATGCTCTTCTAATGTTTTCGCCGACCATGGATAAGCTCACAAGCATTGCATGAAAACTTCTTTTGCTGTACACCCTATTGTTCACGCGCGTGATGGCTGTGACAAAGGCGACAGACGATCAGTCTGTAGCTCATCAATTACTTGTTGAACTTCTAGCGTAAGTGTTCCTAGCAACTTTTGTTTGTGTACCTATGTTCTGACTATGAGCAGTCATCAGTTCGCCTTTCCAGTACGATGGTATGTGCTACCCATCCCTGCAGCGCTGTCAATAACCCACTAAATATCAAATCCCCAACAGGATCGATACACAAGATGTCTTATTCTCAGACCCGAACAATATCTCCCGCTTCGTCGAACTGGGGCCCTCGAGTATCCTTACGACAATGGCACAAAGAACTCACGACATCAAATACTCGACCAAAGACATGGTCGTTGGCGTTGATCGTTCTTTCATGGCTTCAACCAGGGACCAGAAGAAGCTTCATTTCCAATACGATGAACCTACCGATGAAGTAGAGGTCAAAACGTCCCAGCCGGAAGTCAGTGCACCAGACCCGACAGGAAGCTCGGGTGATCACGTAGAAGTCAACCTGGCTCTGTGCGTGGATACCCTTGACATACCAGATGCGAAGATATCGCCTCTGGAGAGAATTCAAGCAGTAGTCGCATGCAAGGTCAAAAAAGGATGGGATACTGTGATTCCCACTCGATCTATCAAAGAAATCACTGGAGGTAGGTAGTATTGGCACCACTACCTCAAGCTCGAGCGATGTATTGACACCATGGCTCAGGCAGATCTACTTTACAAAACGAGCTGATTGGCGACTTATTGTCAGAATTTGGCTGCACACCGGACGGAGCCGAGGATATGCCACTGATAGCGCTCGCGACAGCATTAGAAGCATCCGACGGAAAGTCACTGGGTCCTGAACTCACCACCTCCGTCAAAAGGTATGTAGCCGCCACCATGCCCATGGGTATGAACATGCAGGCAATCAAAGAATATCTCTTGACATCCTGGGGTCTGCCTGCTATGAGGCAAAATTCTGTCTTGCTGTATGCAATGATCGAAAGTAGCGCACAAGCAAAAGTCCAATACCAGTCCAAACAGGCCGCAACGGATGCGCTTGACCACGCGGCGCTCGACTATGCGAAAGCATGCGGTCTTAGCTTGATGAAGAACGTACCTGGCAATTCCACAACCTCTCTCTCAGCTCAGTTAACAATCGACCCGGCTGTGATGGAGAAAGCATCGCGGGAGCAGCGTTTACTGGCGCGGAAGCAACACAATGCTCTCGGCGACTTCCTCGGACTTTCTACGCAGGAGCATGTCGCCCATCTATCACGGCTCGAACATATAAATCGAACCCATCAGGATAGGCTGGACGCATGGAGCCTGGAGCTTGATGCAGATTTCGAGTCTGGAATCAAGCCCCGCTTTCACGCGAAGCACATTCGACGTTTCAACTTCTGGTGGAACCAAGCTCGTGTGGATGTGATGAGAATTTATCACGATGCCAGTCTGGGTGTTTCCCCTTCGTCAGATCGACTTCAACAAATTGCAAACCGATGTGATCGAGGGACTCTGGATATCGCTAGGAAAATGTCTGGGGACTCACCAAAGTGGCAAACAAGACTTGACACACGTACAAAGGTCACAAGCCTTGCTGCGAGTCTAGAACTCAGAAGTAAAGAGACACCGGTCGCTTCTTTCACGTTTACATCCTCCAAGCCTCAAAATTCGTTTAACATGGATGGCTCGACAGCTTATACTGAAGTACCTAGATACATGTCCAACAGCACTCATACCTACCGAGACTATCTGGAGTCAGGTTCACCGACGATGCCAAAACTTACGTCCTGCCAGGTGAAACGCGAGGCAGAGTGGTGTCAGGACGACGTACTCACATCTCAAATGCTTAGCTCGGTCTCTAGAGCATTGAAAGCAGGACTCTCCTTCGCAGGGCGCAGAGTACTGGTTACTGGTGCAGGTCCCGGATCCATCGCTGCTGAAGTCGTACGAAACCTTCTCATGGGTGGCGCGACAGTTGTCGTAACCACTAGCCGGTCCATCTCCAACGCACAAAGGTTCTTCCGGGATATGTACGCAAAGTATGCTGGCAAAGGTTCTGAGCTCAGGTTGATACCATTCAATCAGGGCAGTATCGCCGATTGCAGGGCATTGGTCGACTACATATATGATACGATCGGGAACATCGACACTGTGATACCGTTTGCAGCTATTTCCGAGCGTGGTTACGAGGTCGACAGTGTAGGTTCCAAATCTGAATTAGCTCATCGTGTGATGCTGCTCAACGTTATACGACTACTTGGCCTCATAGTTGATCGGAAAAGAGTACCAAGGATTGCCTTACCGCCGACACAAATTATCTTACCACTGTCGCCGAACCATGGGATATTTGGCGGAGACGGTCTGTACTCGGAATCCAAGCTCGGTCTGGAAAACCTTCTGAATCGCTGGCACAATGAATCATGGAAAGACACAGTCACCGTTTGTGGCGTAATCATTGGCTGGACGAGAGGTACGGGGCTGACGGCAGCAAACGACATCATCTCCGAGATGCTTGAAGGCCACGGCGTGCTTACTTTCTCGACCCACGAGATGGCCCTGAATGTGTCGGTTCTTGTAACCTCTGCCTTCGCTGAGAGTTGTGAGGAAGAACCCATTGTCGCCGACTTTGGTGGTGGGTTGGGGAAGCTCACACGATGCAAAGACTTGGTTACACAGCACCGCAACCAAATAGCCACAGAGTCTAGGACGCGCAGAGCTGTATACGATCAGGACGTGAAAGAACGTCCTATCAAACCCACAGCTTCATCGGCCGCTCTTCAAAGACAACCCTCGCCACCAAAGCAGAGTCTTTTTAGTCCTCGAATTGACTTTCCAGTCCGACCAAACTACGATAACACAATTGCACCGCTGACTGCGATTGGAGGTATGGTCGATCTTAGCGCTACAGCTGTGATTGTCGGGTTTTCTGAACTGGGGCCCTGGGGCAGTTCCAGAACTCGGTGGCAAATAGAGAGCGAAGGGCGTTTATCACCGACTGGATACATCGAACTCGCTTGGATGATGGGCTTGATCAAGCACTCATCAATGTCGAATCAGGGAGGCAAACACATTGGGTGGATCGATGCGGTGACTGGCTCTCCTGTCCACGACGACGAGGTAGAATCCACATATGGAGAACAAATCCTGGCACGAGCTGGCATTCGCATGATCGAATCTGACCTGGGCTCTGGAGTTGACCCAAAGCAGCGAGAACTGCTCCAAGAGATTGTTCTCGAGGAAGACCTGCCCGAATTCGAGGTTGGACTGAGCACTGCAGAAGCGCTGCGAATGAAGCATGGACAGAGTGTAGTCCTTATTTCTCCAGAAGATTCGGACCAGGTTCGGATCAGACTTCTGGCTGGAGCTCGTATCATGGTACCCAAAACTATGCCACTCGTGTCATCCCTCGTGGCCGGACTTCTGCCCAGAGGATGGAATGCACTCAGATACGGGATTTCAGATGACATCGTCCAGCAAGTTGACCCTATTACGTTGTTCACCCTTGCATGCGTATCCGATGCATTTTACAGTTCCGGCATTTGTGATCCAGCTGAAGTTTTTCAGTATATTCACCGATCCGAGTTGGGCATTTTTCTAGGTTCCTGCATGGGAGGGACTCAGAAGACGAAAGAGATGTACCAAGATGTATTTCTCGACAAGCAGGTGCAAAGTGACATTCTTCAAGAGACTTACCTGAACACACCGGCCGCATGGATCAATATGCTTCTGCTTGGCGGCGCCGGACCAATCAAGACCCCAGTCGGAGCTTGCGCTACGGGTATTGAGTCAATTGACATTGGTCTAGAGAGTATCGCTTCTGGTAAGGTCAAGATGTGTTTGGTGGGAGGGTATGACAACTTTCATGGAGACGAGTCAGCTGCATTTGCAAAGATGAAAGCGACCGTTGATACTGTCACAGAATTTGATGCTGGCCGGTTGCCTGACGAGATGTCACGCCCGACGGCGGAATCTAGGGCTGGATTTGTGGAGTCACAAGGCGCTGGGGTCCAAATCATGTGTAGCGCTGAGCTAGCGCTCGAGATGGGTCTGCCCATCTATGGAATTGTAAGTGAAAATGACATTAGGCTAATGTATAGCCAAGTCAGCTAATGCTAGTGAACAGGTCGCAGCGTCTACCATGGCATCCGATGGCTTTGGCCGCTCTGTCCCTGCACCTGGCCAGGGCGCACTTACCTTCGCCCGCGAGACGCCAGATGCTATCAACTCACCCATGTTGAGTGTCAAACACCGGCGCGAGCAGATGGAAAAAGCTATGCTGGATATATTTGTACAAAAGACTGGGAGCTCGACATCTGGATCCCCTTCCAACCCACGCACACCCGAAACCGGGTTGTCTGATCCGCAGAGCGTTTGTGATAGATTAGACGAGAGGACATTGATTACCAAGATGCAAGCCGTAAGGAGGCAGTGGGGAAATGATCTCCGCAGGCTAGACCCTGCGATCTCTCCCCTGCGGGCTGGGTTGGCGGTATGGGACTTATCAGTGGATGATGTATCTGTCGTCTCTATGCATGGAACGTCCACGAAAGCCAATGACCTCAACGAGGGACGGGTAATCACGCAGCAGATGAACCATCTCCAGCGTCAAGCCCCACCATTGCTAGCCGTTTGTCAAAAATCCGTCACTGGACATCCAAAAGCGCCGGCTGCTTCGTGGATGCTGAACGGTTGCTTGCAGATGTTGCGCAGTGGTCTCGTACCCGGAAATACCAAAGCCGACAATATCGACCCAGCTTTAGAAGATTGCCATCACGTCGTCTATCCAACTGAATCAATACAGACAAATGGTATCAAGGCATTCCTCTTGAACTCTTTCGGCTTTGGCCAAAAGGGTGGTCAGATGATTGGGGTGGCTCCACAATACCTATTTGCAACTCTACCAAAGGATCTTTACGAGCAGTACTCAGTCCGCTGTATGACCAGAGAAAGGGTTGCTCAGCAAGCGTTTGCCAAAGCCTTTGTCGATGGCACTCTGTGCAATCTCCAGGCTGCGCAGCCGACTCCACCGTCTATCTTGTTGAGCCCTACACAACCGCTTGCTCGCAACAGACTGCGTATGCACGATCGCGACGCTGGAATTGATCAACAGCTTCTTCGAGCCCAGCTGACGCGGCTATTCGGCACGTGCACTCCTGAGTCAACAACAGAGGATTCTAGCAGCGAGGCCGAGGATGGGCTGCAGAGCAGAGCGTCACCCAAAGCTTGGATAAATCAGGTTATCCAATCACACCCTTCCAGTAATGCTTTCCGTGTGGGAATTGACACTGAGGATGTGGAGACTTTCACATCCGATCGAAATGCTACTTTTGTAGAGCGAAACTTCACACCGCGTGAGCGTGAGCACATAAACTCAGCACCAAATCCGCACGCTACACTTGTTGGCCGCTGGTGCGCCAAAGAGGCTGTGTTCAAGAGCCTCGGTGTCAAGTCCAAGGGCGCTGGAGCATCAATGCGCGGGATTGAGATCATGAGCATCGATGGAGCTCCAAAGGTCGAAGTAAGTTGTCATTCTTCGCCAACTGGCTTACGCATTGTTGACGTTTTGCCGGTATAGCTTCGAGGAGATGCTCTTCAACATGCGACTGACTCAGGAATTGCTGAGGTGTTGGTTAGCATCACATATGGTAAACAAGATGTCATAGCGATTGCATTGTCTATGAGACGAAATGACCAGGCACAGGATGTGGAATAGGGTGGATTTGTGAGCAATGTAAATCAAGGAAAGTTTGCGATTATCAGATTTGTCGATCTAGCCAGCATTACACCCCGTTCAAGTAGCTATCACACCTGCAAAGAACGTGACTTCCAGTATATACCAAAGTCTTCTTATATTTTCTAAACGAAAGACTAGACTTGGAGAACTTCTCTAGTAATGTAGGAATCACGTGTATAGACACCGCTTTGCTGCCGAGATAAGGCATACCAAGTGATGTATGGCACGCAGAGGCACATCACGTGCGGTTTTCCGGAATCCGTCGCTGAGCGGTTCTTCGCAAACATCCGACACGATGATGCTGCTGCATGTAAAACCGCCACCACGTCTGCCGCGCCTAATCTTGGAACGTTGTCAGCACAACATATTTTCCACGCGTGAATGCAAAACAATCATCACAACAACCTTCTTTAACTAATTTGCGAAATGCCATCTCTGCCGTTGCTCGAGGCGGTGGCCGCCGCTGGGGCAGTTTTCCTCTCAGGTAAGATCAATAGCCGGTTTTACGAACAATTGCTTTCTCATCGGTTAGAAATAGGCACCATATCCGGCGTGTCCATGCTAGCAATCCCCGTTGCCCTCGAAATCTCACAAAGCAATGCGGCGCTACTCGAGCAATGGCGAACGATTTATCTGAACGGCCACATCAAAGGCCCTGCCATTGCGATGGTAGTTGGGACTGCTTTGGCTGTGATTTCAGGAGTCAAGTATCAAGATGGTGCAGATGCCAAAAGTTCGGCAGTCGCGGCGATGGCTACAGCTGGCATCGTTCCGTATACCTGGATTGTCATGAACAGGGTCAACAGTAACCTGCATTCCTTTGCTGCCGGAGCAGGCTCAGAAGCGATTGATGCAAGGAAGCTGGTAGTAACGTGGAGTCGGATGAACGCAGTGCGTGGAGTTCTCCCGCTCGTTGGCGGGCTTGTTAGTCTTTTGGGTATAGTTTCTTCATAGTGTCACGGCCGTCAACAAAGAACTATATGTTTTCGCAGAATTTGTGTACTTTTGCTTAACAAGTCTCAAGCACTAAGTTGATCATTTATATCTAGACTCTCGTAAATTATGTTCGCACCTCATTCAGGCACAATGTGCGTGTGTCACGAAGTGTATCCAGTCGTCTTAGATTATACAAAAGACCCACTACAAAAATTGAATCTAATCTCAATGATGCCATTGTCACGTAGAGTCAGCCACAAGGGGCTTACAAGTGAAGTCACGTGAACCATTGTCACCATCCTTGCATCCCTGTGCATCCATGCCCTCATGCTCTTCTCCCCATGTCGCACAATTCGAGATTACCGTGCCGATTCGCTGTCAGATAATTGATTTGATAGGCTGAAGGAGCGTGAGTGACGATCATCGGCGAATGGTTGCCGCCTTGTCAGGTGACGAGCCGGATAGTTAGCATGATTCTGAGTCCGGATTGTCCGACTGAACAAATACCATCCATCCGCAACGGAATTCATAGCTCATCGGACCGCCGACCCCGTCTGTTTGCGAAAGAGATGATGCGCTACTACAAAACTGTCCGAAGGGTGAGATCCACCTGCATCATCCATAAATGCCAGTGTCTTCGTTGCGACTGCACTCAACAGTCCAACATCAAGTACGAGCAATCATCATGGACAGCGAATCCCCGCCGGCTGCATCTTCCCCAAGTGAGTCCATCAAGGATGACCCACCTTTCAAGTTCACTTGGCGTCTCGCCTTGGCCTTCACTTCAATATGCATCATCGTTTTGATGGCAGCTCTGGATGCAACCTCGCTTTCTGTCGCCCTCTCGCACATCGCCACCTCAGTCCACGGTAGTGCGATCGAGATCTTCTGGGCAGGGACGGGGTTCCTGATCACCGGAGCTGTCTTTCAGCCTATAATCGGGTCCCTCAGCGGCATTCTTGGCCGCAAGCTTCTAACATTTGTTTCTCTGGCATTCTTCGCTGTAGGAGCTATCATTGCAGCTGTGGCTCGAAATGTCACCGTTCTGCTGGTTGGCAGGTGTATCCAAGGAGTCGGTGGTGGCGGAGTGATCGTGTTGTCAGAAGTCTTGACGACCGATCTTCTGCCGCTGCGAGTTCGAGGCCAGTGGCAGGGCTTAATCGCTGCTATGTGGGCACTCGGTACCGTTGGAGGTCCACTCATTGGTGAGTACTTACGCGACCTCTTGTCTGTATACACCGCTAACACCTACATGCTTAGGCGGCGCATTTACCCAGAATGTCTCATGGACTTGGATATTCTGGATTAATTTACCTTTCATTGGAGTTGGCGGCGTCGTCATTGCTCTTTTCCTGAAGCTCCGCCCAATCGAGGCGGGCTGGGCTGTAAAGCTACGACGCATCGACTACGTTGGCTCCTTCATCTTCATTGGCTCTACCACATCCTTCCTCATCCCGTTGAGCTGGGGTGGAGTCTCCTATCCTTGGTCATCGTGGCGTAGTCTTGTACCACTTATCGTCGGTGCAGTTGGTTTGGTCGCATTCGTAGTATGGGAAGAGCGTTTCGCTGCGGAGCCTTTGATCCCTCTACGAATTACCAAGAACCGATCAGCAGCAGTCAACTATCTTGGAGGCTTTCTGCAGGGCCTCGTTCTCTGCTGTCTGCTCTACTACCTCCCCCTTTACTACGAGGGAGTCCTGGGCTACAGTCCAATCGTCTCGGGCGTGGCGCTGTTTCCCGAGACCTTCACTGTGGCTCCAGCGGCCGGCACTGTAGGGTTCCTGGTCACCAAGACCGGCAGATACAGGTGGGCAATCTGGGGTGGCTGGTTCTTGGCCACTCTCGGCTCAGGTCTGATTGTGCTGCTCGATGTCAACACCAGCATACCTGCCTGGATATTCCTTACTCTGATCGGCGGGATCGGTTTAGGGATGCTTTTCCCCTCCATCATGTTTGGCCTACAGGCTGCGACGCCAGAAGCTGATGTCGCTGCAGCAGTTTCGCTTTTCACCTTCGTCCGCATGTTTGGCCAAGCGGTAGGTGTTGCCGTCGGTGGTGTGATCTTCCAGAACCAGGTTAAGAAACAAATCCTAACCCACCCGTTGATAGCGTCTCACGCTGAGGAGTACTCGCGGGATGCCAGCTCCCTAGTCCAAATCATCAAGGCTATGCCTCATGGACAGGAAAAGCATGATTTGCAGGAGTCTTACGCAGCTGCTCTCAGGATAGTATGGGCGCTGATGTGCGGTCTATGTTTCCTTGGTTTTGTGACCAGCCTTGCGACCAAAGGCTACAGTCTGGACAGAGCGCATGTTGTTGAGCAAGGCTTCGTAGCTGGAGAAGAAAAGAAGACGGAATCGGAGAAAGTTGCGGATCGTACTTGAGCAAGCTTACTCTATCAGCTGTCAAGAGCAAGTTGTCTCATAGCCATAGAAGATATTGGAGCCACATGGGCTGTTGAAAAATGAAACGAATTGATGTTGCAGAAACCCATACTTGTCTGCGCATACTTTTTGAAGAAGCTCTCATCACTAGATAGAGAATGACTGACTCAAGCATGCGACCCCACCTCGTATTATTACACATAGTAGAAGAGCTATATCTACCTCTGGTGGTTACCATGGATCATTGGCGAGACGTGAATGGTTGTGGGGTATGTGTTCTGCGCTCACGATGGATGGCTGACAACACGTCGAAACTACAGCATTTCTCATCATGCTGAACCAGAATTGCGAAGCGTCAATAGGTGGAGATCTGCCCATGAGAGGACAGCGCAGATTCTGGACGGCTTCAATTATGTAAGCAAAATCACGTGAGATAAATCTATTACGTCATAAGTCCTTCTTCTTTTGGGAATCCCAATCGTACTTGTTCAAGGTAAAGTAAGTGGATATCAATGGCTTGTACATTCGCTAATGCTGAAATCTCAACCTGACCCCAAAATACTAGCCAGCAGCGTACTGGCTCCTCGACCTCATACGCTGCCCATAATGCCACAATGCCCAGGTGGCCGGCATACCGATGCCTACGGACACGAACGCGAGCAGACTGCATCCCCAGCCGTAACCTAGCGTACCATACATGGAAGGCCCAAAGAGTGGGAAGCCACAGCCAGCCAAGCTTCGAAGCACGTTGACTGCCGCGAACGCTGAAGCAGCATATCGAGTATAGGCGTCGAGCAGATATGTCTGAGCACACTGGAAGCAGACGATGGTGCCCAAGGCGAATATAAAAATGCCAATATCAGGCACAAGCCACATGGCTGTCTTCTCGCCGGCCCAGCCATATACGAAGAGACCTACTGGTACAGCAAGACTAGATTGCTTTCATATCAGTAGTGGATCTTTTGTGTTGGTTAGGTGCGAAGAGGGTGTGAGCTTACCTCCCAAACAATACAGGCAGTAGTCGATACTCAGGCTTTCCAACCCCATCATTTCGACTTTGCAGATACTTGTAGATTTTGTCATTGAGCCGCGGCGCAATTTGACTTCCGAGAAAGAAGCCGAGTCCCAGGGCGATGTAGTTCAGGGACCCGATGGAGATAGATTCATGGTAGACCTCAGACCACAGAGTTGGAAAAGTTGACAACACCAAATACATAAGCCCGTAGACATACGCCATGTACACGGCTAGAGCCTGTATGATCGGCTGGGTGAAAAGCATACGAAGCGGGCGCGCCACTGCCTGAAGATGTGTTGTTGTCTTTGATTGCTTCGAGTCGTCACCGGCGACTCTGAGGTTGACATTGCCCGTCGACCGCTGCAAGGCTTTGCATCGACGGGCCAGGAGAGTCGGTGCATATGTTTCCTGTAAGAGAACAAACCCTGTTACTATATCAGTAGTCACCGAGTTTGGATCACACGCTTGGAAACATACCGCCTATTTGGATCACAGCATCAGCAATTGTAGTAGCCCAAAAGATCCACCTCCAGGAGGTGTACTCAGCAATGAAGCCTCCAATAATTGGTCTGAGGATCGAGTCAGCACAATCAGATCAAACATACGCCGCCCTGTACTCACCCAACTGCGGGTCCCAGAAGAGGAGCCAGTGAATACACACTCACCGCATAGCCACGTTCGTGTGCTTGAAATAAATCGCCGATTACTCCACCTCCAATCGAGAGTGGGGCACTACCTCCAATTCCGCTTAGGAAGCGGAAGACAAGCATTTGAGCTGTGGTTTTGGAAAATCCACATGCAAGGTTGAATACTAAGTAGAGCAGATTTGCGATTTGCAGAACCCGTACTCGTCCATACGTCTCGCTCAACGGACCAAGTACACTTGGACCCACCGCATAAGCAAGCAGGAAGATGGACAAGAAGAACTGCGATTCAATCTTGCTGCGAGTGTTGAGACTGCTCGCAATCTGCTCGAGTGCTGGGGCCACCATCGACGATGACATTGGGGAGATGAAAGCAAACGACGAAATAACAACAAGCGCTGTCCATTTGCGCATGTGTGACCTATCGTGTACTCAGTCAGTCACCTTCACCATACATTGATTTTGCCAGACTTGACTTACCAATTCTTTGGGTTCTCTAGGTCGTCTGGCCCGTCCCAGTCAACCTTTCATAGTTAGTTGGGCTGATACCTCCATGGCACATACGACGTACGATATTTGACTTTTCTGATTGAGCACTCCCCACATCATAAGCCTCTGCGATAGCCTCAACACCCTCGCATGTAGTGTTTGGCATCGAAAGCAAGACATTGTTTGAAAATGTTCCAACCTTGCGTCCTTTGCCCAACTTTTCCTTTGATGCCATGGTTGATGAAGAAGCCGCACGCAAGTAATGATGGAGGCGTCGGACTAGATCACTGATAAAGTCATCACTCGATGCACATGCTTGCATACGTTCGCGTCTATTTCATTGCGACAACATCTCTGCGCACCGCACGGGTTTCGGAGTGCGAAGGTAACACGTCTCCACCATAAGACCATTTTGAAGCTCAGCTTCACTACCAGTGCGACCCATAGAGAAACAACGGTCGTGAATAAGATTTGTGCTGTGTGCACATCACCTGTGGTCGGGCGGACTTTCAGTGGGAATAATCGTCCGTGTTGGGTTGAAGTCGGCGTGCGCGGAGGAATGTCGCGGACTCCGGCTGCCATACACCGACTCTATTATTTTGACAAGCATCTCGTGCGCATCGTTCGCACGAAATTCATGATGCACGTGTGTAATTGGCGAACTCTCCTGACGATATTTGAGAGCATCTGCTGAGAGCCAACTGTTTGACTTTTGTTTGTTCTTTCGCAACACAGACAAGTTCTCATACATCTCCAACTGTGCCGAAGAACGCCCAGCACACAATGCAGTCGGGTCGCCATGAGGTCGTCATTCTTGGTGGTCACTTTGCGGGCATCTCTGCAGCTCACTATCTACTTCGACATGTATTCCCGACTCTGACTAAGTCTTTCCCATCGACTACTCCACACGTCACTCTCATCACACCGCAAACTCACTTCTTCTGGAACATTGCAGCGCCCCGACATCTGTGCGCGCGAGACGTTATCGATGCTTCGAAAATCTTCATTTCGCTCGACAACGCATTCAAGGCGTACCCGCCTGAGCAGTACAGCTTTTTGCAAGGCAAAGCGAAGAGTGTGGACCCTAGCACTGGCAAGGTCGAAGTGTCTCTCGTTGATGGTAGCACTACCAACATCGGCTATACTTCTCTTGTCGTTGCCACGGGCCGACAATCCAATTCTCCTCTCTGGCAGATCAACGACTCAGGTGAAAAGACACGGTCAGAATTTGCTAGGATCCAAGATCGACTACAAACTGCAAGCTCAGTGATAATCACCGGCGGCGGTCCCATTGGCGTTGAGACTGCAGGAGAGATAGCTAGCCGACACCAAGATATCGACGTTCGCCTATATTCTGGAACCGATCGACTACTTCCTCGACTGCTGCCTAGTACTAGCGCTGCAGCAGAAAAGAGATTACAGGATCTCGGCGTTCGTGTAATCCACGATCAACGCTACACGGCTGTTACAGAAAGAGAGCAATCAGTAGTAAGCTTCGGAAAGGGCTCTACAGAGATTGCTGACGTCTTCATTGATGCAACTGGAGGGCGACCAAATTCGAATTTTCTACCAAAGGATTGGATCAACGATGAAGGCTTTGTCCGTACGAATGAAAAGACCACTAGGGTGGAGGGAACCAACAGTGATGGTGTCTACGCCTTGGGCGACGTTGCCTCCTATAGTGACGGGAGTTTGAACGGCGTGTTTCGAGCAATTCCAGCTATGGGATCTGCTCTGGGCACTGATGCTGCGCGCCGCCTGGGAGGTCACGTTGTCTTTCCTGAACGACATTACAGCCCCATGCTGGGAACTCAACTCGTGCCGACTGGTCCAAAGGGCGGTGTGGGCCAGCTGTTCGGCTGGAGGCTATTCAGCTCCCTAGTTTGGGCAATCAAAAGTCGAACATTCTTTGTCGAAAATGCTCCAGGAATTATTAGTGGAAATGGATTTCAGAAGCCCTGAAGTGGCGAAACACTGTAGTGCGCAGGGAACTGGACACTTGAACCGACTTTTCATTTCGTGAAGGTACTAACAGTGAGTGTAAGCGAGAGCCATAAACCACGCTGTTGTAAGATAGCAGTAGCATTATACTGGACATGAGAGTCTTTGCGCGCCGAAGCAAGTTCGGTTTCAAATTTTAAACCGTCAAATTCAGCCAATGGGCAGGCCACATTCGCCGTCACTCATACGGCATTGGCCAGGCGTCAGTCATGGAAGGATTGCCACTCTGTTCAAGATATCCCAGGTCGTCAACGAACTTGTTCCAGTCTTCCCAGGTATTATCTCCGTCAGGAGAACTGCCTGCAGACCAGGTGTTGGGCCAAGGCAGAATATGGGAGCCAAAGTACATGTTTGGGTCCCAGGTGGGATCGATTGGCTCAGGCGGTGGCTTTGGTGTTTCGAGCACGGCAAGTGGTTTTTCTGGGGTGGTTTTTTTTCGCTGCTCAGGAGGCAAAATCGGAACCTGCTGGATTCGATGAGCATTTTGGGACTGCGCCTTGGCCATAAGCGACTCTAGTGGTGACCACACGTCACCATGCCCGGCGCTGGAAAACCTTGCAGAGCATCTTGCGTAAGCCTGGCTCACAACAGGCCATGCTTCCTTGACTACCTCTTCATTCGTCTTCGAGCACAGAATTGACAATGCAACTGCCAAAGCGTGCCATGGTTCTATCATTTGAAACCACCAACGAAATGGGACAGCTTGTGGTGCTTCCTCAATGCGTTGTCGCATTACTAAGAGAGCAAGGGCTGTACGTAGTGCTTGGTGTTTTGAGAATTCATGAGGCTCTTCAACCCGTCTGTGCAAGGGATACTGAACCGCTAACCACATCATGAGCGATAGCAACTGTCCAGACATATGAATCAACCAGGTACGGGTATCTGAAAGGTCGACATTGGAGCCGCTTGTTGTCTTCAGAAGGTATGTGCGTTCCAACTTCTCCAAGAAAGAGCTGGCTAGGTTTGCCTGCGACTCGGTAGACACTTGGCTTAGGTTAATGGTTCTCAGTGTGTGCAAAGCTTCCATGTAAGTTAAGGGTAGCGTCATCTCAACCATTTGGGATCGCTCCTCAATCGGTAATGAGCTTTGGAGATTGATATCGGCGTCGTTGATATGGAGGGGCCGCCTCGTTGTGTAGGAACCGTCCCTGATGAGAGGTTCAGAGCCCCGATCAATAGACAGCAAAACATCCAGGACAATGAGTTGCCACCAAAGTCGCCGCCTCATCTCAGCATGGAACGCATCCCATGAGGCTCCATCGCCGTCTCGATGCATCCCTAGTCCTTGCGCGATTCGAACTGCCAAAGCGAGCAGCGCCCAACTTGATTGCGTGGACTCGGTGGAACACATGAACATCTGCACTTCTCAGAAAAGCTTACTGACAAGTCAGCACTGGAGTTCACTTACGATGTACAAGGTGAACGCTTGCAAAGTGACAAGTTCCTTGCTGTTGAGCAGATCACAGGCGGCGAGCGCCGACTCTAGAACTCGGCTCAGGCGATTTTCCACTACACGCTTTTCCGCCCCGAGTTTGCTATTGCATTCATCTGGGGTCAGAGTCTTGGCGGCTGCGAAGGCGATTGCGCAGTCAATTGCCCTTAAGCTATTGAATTTCAGCTTTTGTGTCTTTGCATGAGTAAGCTCTTCGATACCTTGCACAAAAGCAAGTGCTGTGGGCTCGTGAAGAATCCTACAAATAGGATGCACACGTGCGAAGAAGATGGGAACTAGAATGGTCCGCTCATTCTCGTTGATATCGGAGAGGTCTTCCTGTTGGTTGTTGACGGTATCGCCGAAGATGAGCTTGGATGAAATACTAGGCTGAACTGATAATCCTGACCCAGAGTTTGGCTGTTCTGGAGTGTCGGTAAATGGTGCATTTCTCACATGTCCGGTAGATTCATCAAGCTGATTCCAAAACGTCCGATTATTAGAGCGCGCATCATCCTGCCTCTGAACGAATGATGCATATCGGTCGTCTAAGTCATGATGATCCTCCGCCGATGTGTACGTTGTATATGTTTCAGCAGGCGTAGGTGCGCCAGTTGGAGGTTCACTACGGCTGCCAGCACCTAGATCTATCTATTGTGACTTGGTCAGCGCAAAACACAAGACGACATCTTGAGTGAAAATGTATTACAGGCTCGCGTTTCCTCTTAGTGACTGATGGTCTTTGTTGACGTTCCGGGTACACGCAGGGCAGTCCAGCTTTCGAGCACGGTGTACACAGGATAGCTCTGTCGCACTTGACTTTCCGCCGTCTACAGGCAGTGCAACTCAAGGACATGTGAGACTAGACGCTCTAGTAACAGGGATCGCGGCAGCGAAGTGAAGAAACAAGGAATTGAAACTAGCAATTGAAATATAATCTACTGCGATGAGGACATGTGTGGACGTCGTTGGGAACGCCAAAAGCAAGGGCTGACTTCTGTGACCGTGCACGTATGGGCTGCACATCATCAACATCACGTGACTTAGTGCTTAGCAGAATGTCAAAAATAGCGTATACGATCAAAGACCAATAAATAGTAGATACGTAGTTTCAAATCCATGAGGTTGTTTTTACGTCTTTGCGAACACATACACCAGACAGCTTTCTCGGCACGCGGGTAGCAGGCGCACAGACACACTAGTACAAATGGCTGAGCTGCTGCCTACAGTTTCTCATGCACTTGTTGGTTCTAGCATCCCAAATCTTTTCTCCCATGTTTTGTTTAGCTCCTCCACCAGTCCCGCTTTATACAGCCACGAAAGTGCCGACGGATCCTGTGGTCCCTGCGGGCCTTGGGCCTGAGCCTTCTCCAGAGACGCTGTCGTCTCCCAGATTCTCCTCAATTCGTCTGCTTCTTCTGGCGCAAGATCAAGGGTTTCTTGCACATGCGGCGGCAGAAGACGCGTACCCACTAGTGACGAGAGCCTGCTCACTCTGGTGATTCGTGATTGTCTTAGCGATTGCCATAGCTGCATAGCTGCAGATAACGGAGGTTTGCCCGATGATTGCGGCACAAATAAACGGCCCAGAACTTGTGCCAGAAGGAAGCTGTCCTCGATTCCCTGGCCGATGCCTTGCCCTATTGTGGGGGGCAATGCGTGTGCCGCATCGCCAATGATTGCCACGTTACCTTCCGGAGTCGTCCATTTGTGCAGGGGTGGTACCACGTAAAGTGGCCAGAACGTAATTTTCGAATCTTTTTCCTTCTTTCTCAGAATGTCTTGCACAACAGGTGGGCAGTGAGGAATCTTGGCGCTTATGAGCTCATGGAGAAGGTGTGTATCTCGTCGCAGTTCATCCCACTCCTGGCGAGTTCTATCTTCCATTGGAACTTGCGTCGCCACAAAAATCCGCTTTCCACTGGCATCATCTGGCCCAATGATGATTCCACCCGCTTTGGTGAGCTGCAAGCATGGCATAAGATACGACTCGGGAACGTCTGGGCAGTCAACGACCGTGTTCAGAGCAAGGAATCCGGTGTAAGAGGGATCAGATTGGCTATTGCCGGGAATGAAAGGTCGAACAGCGGAATGAATACCATCGGCTCCGATCAGCATATACGACGTCTCCGTCGAGCCATCAGAGAAGTGGATTACAATGCCATCATCTGTAGCAGTCTTACATGCGCTGGAGAAGGCCTTGGGTATGATCGGAATGCCGCAAGCCAGAGCTCTGCTGTTGAGCACCTGCATGAGTTGTTTCCTCTCCAGTCGCAAAGCGTCGTATCCAAAATCAGAACTATGGCCGAAGAAGTACCGTCCGGCCGTCTCACCGTTGCTCAATTTGAACCACATGTGCTGCAGGGGATAGCTGTACGCTTTGATCTCGTCGTAGAGGCCTAAGCTTTGGAAGATTGCAAGTGCATTGGGAGCGAGGGTGAGCGAACCCCCGAGCACGCTGCCGCCCGGATTTCGCTCGAAGATCTTACATGCAATATTGCGTTCATGGAGTGCAAGCGCAAGAGTAAGACCCTACTTGCATGTCCAATGGTCAGCAAAATCAACATAGAGCAGAGCATCATCGTTATCGCGCCGCACTTACCACTGGGCCTCCGCCAATGATTGCAATCCCCTTGTTCAGCATTTGAGACAGCAGTGTGGGGTATCAGACTTCCTGAAGCTCTCTAAGATATGCGTAGTCATCGTTATTATAGCCCTTGCGTGGCTACCTGGAGTAGCGAGGCCAACGCAGACAATACTGACCACAAAAGATCCATCCGAAATCCGGAAACCGGACTCCGAAATGGCAGAAAGAAGCCGGGAACCTTGAGAAACCATCCGTGCCGTCAATGAGTAGACGGGACAAATCTGGCCAAAGGTAATCACAGGAGACTGGCCGTTGTGTCTCGCGAAGCGAGTTTCAACCTTACTTCTCATTCGCTTTAGCGAGCCGTGGAAGAGGACAACCGAGCAGGCACTAGACGTACTCCGGAAAAAAGACCCACAAGCATGGTGCCAGCACCGATTCTTTGCCGCTGTTACATCGAAGGAAGAGCATGTAAGGTGTTTCACATTCCCGTGTTTGCAGAGTGGCGGCTTATAAGTTTCCGGGAGATGCAGTCGGCAAGCTTACATGCTGCAGAGACTGGTAAGTAATTTCGATTGTTAGACTAAATGCCCTATCTTTCACAGGCGACTGCGCATATTGGATACCCCAAAAACTACTATTGTCAAGTCCAAAGTGACGTAGAGCATGTTGCCACATGAGACAAAGTCGCAAGACATGATACGATATGCCTACGGAAGTCTGTAACTTCAAAAATAACAGTAGGTTGTCAGTAGTGATCAAGGTCTCCCAAGCACATCAGTCAATCTCAGTCAAGTTTGAACGGGAGAGGTAGAGTCGTTCAATACCGCAGCTGTGTCCAAAAATTGTCAAGACTCTTTTCCAATCAATGTAAGCTTTTCATTGCCTCACGACTACATGTCTGGAGAGCAGCCCGCAGGTCTGCTTCGATTAGAACACACATAGCGCTACCGTAACCTCTTGAGTCCATGTGTCCAAACGTATCTACTGATCTTGAAGTCTCCTGATGACGTTGGCTCCAGCGGTTGAGAGTGCGCAGCACATGGCGGAGCTCACTCAGGACGAGCTGAGCTCGCATCCTTGTGTTCCCCCCTTTATCTAGTGGATAAGAGCCCACGTTTGTCGTCGGTACGGAAGTCTTCAGTTTTTTATTGGACTGGCAGTTGGTGCTGATGCCAGTCCAGGATTCCTGGCACGAGAGCGATGTTTTCAAACCGCTAGTGCTGGAATCACATGTATCCCTTCCAGCTATGACTGCCTCGTACCATGCCAGGACTTTGGTTACGATCAGTCCCACGATCAGACATTGTCGATCATGCACCAAACACTCGCAGTTGAGCATATCATCAACGACATAAAGAACGGCTGAATTGCGTTCGACGATGCGGGATAGGGTTGTCGCAATGTTGTCGTTGAGTTGATCCAGCAAAGGGGCCGGTTCATTCGACCCGACAGGTTTCGTCTCAAGTGAAGGCAGTATTCTCAACAAACGCATCAAGCATGTCTTTTGTCGACTACTAGAGTGGCATCCAACATCTTGTGACTTGGGTTTTGATGCGGCGTTGATCATGCTTTGCAGGTCTGATGATATGTTGGGGTCCAAAAGCCACTGCGGCGAGACGTCAGGATCTGATGGCGTGTGTGTGGATGAGTCTAGTTGGTTGAAAGGGAATTGGACATCCATGGCGTCGCTAGCAGCATCCAACATACCGCCGAAGTCCATCTCTTCATTCCGGGATGGTCCGTGTTGCATATCGAATGAGTAGTCTTCCATAAAATCCTTCAAACTGGTCGCCGCTGTACTAGATCGAGTTGATCCCGCCGCTGTGCTGCCCCACGAGGTCGTCGATGGTTCAGTGTTGAATAAGAAATTATCTCCAAATTGGAAGCCATTGCTGCTATCCGCCAAAGTTTCAGAGAGATCAAAGGTGTTTTGAGCATCGGAGGGTTTCGCCGGTCGCCTTCCAGATCGTTGTGATGGATCATAATGGCATTTCAAGCCTCGTTCGTTACATCTCGAGCATACTGGCTTCTCTCGACTGCACTTGACTTTCGCAACCGCGCAGGCGTTGCATGTGCTCTTCATCTTGACGCTTGCCATCGTAAGCTATGTCGTCAAAGTGTTTTGTTGACTTAATTTGCCACAGTCCCTTGTAGCATTTGGCTTGATATGGACGATGAATGGTTCCGTGTTTCGATAGAATGTTGCCTTCCTATCAGACGGTAGCAGCAAACCCATTATAACCGTTGTGCAACCGTGGTATTTGGAGGCAGACTCGGGACTGCGAAAGGCCAGTCCGAGTCCATTCATCCGATTGAGTTTATGCTGACCAGGTGGAGCATCGAGCCGCACAAGGCGTTCGCTACGCTCAAGCTTACTCCAGTAGTCTCTGGTCGTATTTGCTCACATAAGGTCACAATAGCTTGTTCCTAAGGAGGTTGGAGGCCTGCCGTTCTCGGACCGATATATGGGGCAAATGCTCGCCAAAGACGCCAACCCTATTAGAATTTCTGGATCCCCGGCTAGGCTGCAGCCGACTTATGTGAGAAAATACGGCGGTTCGACTCAGCCCCAGGCGTGCGTGCGCAATTGGACTGCTACGAATACATAGCCATGTTTGAAATGCTCGGTGTCCCAATCGCGGTTAGCTCATTGTGGCGGTGGGATTGACCCGATTGCAGCATTGTCTGGTCTACTTTCCCATCAATTACGTTAGTGGCTTGCTGCTGCTCAGGATAGGTGCATGGATTTCCTTGAGATTAGGGTCCGGTTTTCAACGCTATTAAGGCTAATCGAGGGGCTGCCCGTCAAACGGAACGTTATGGTTCTCGAGGATGTCCGTGGTGACCAAGTTAGGTGTGAATTTGACGAATCAAGAAGCTTCATTTCGAGGCTTGTATAGTCTCTGCTGGCAACATTTTACGTATAGTCGCTGAGTGTCAAAACCTATCGTCCTGGCCCACGTGGTGTGCTTATATGTCCTCGATAGTTGATCAACTTCCATTAGCTGTTCCTGAACAGCAGCTGCCAGATAACATCTCGCGAGACGGGAAAGTTTGGATAAAGAGATATTCGAGATGGAGATACTTCAGCGTGACTGGTGGAATTATTCCGTTGAGACTAATCAGTGCTTCTTGTGCCGCATGTCGAAGGAAGTAGATTGACTAGCTGTTCTACAGGCCTGTATCGCTTCTAGAGCCGAAGAGCTTGTATCACAAAACGCTTCCCGTCAAGCAATGCTAAGCAAGCGTGTCGTTGCTTGACCTGTGAGCTGCAGCCGATGGATGAGAGAGATAGCCGCAACTAGTTTGTCGAGTTAAGGTCGGTGCCGTGCCGGAGCTGCGGTTATGTCCACTTCGGCTCGCTCCGCGCAGCGCCCGTTTTTAATCCCCAGCCGTTCACTCAATAGTAAACTGATTGTTGCGCGACGTTGCTTCCCGTGTCGAACATGTTCCGCGACGAGAATTACAGGACCTCACTCGACAGGCTATTGTGGTGTCAGACTGCCCTGAGACTCAGTGTCCCACCCTCCTTGCCCGATCCGGCCATCCCACGCCTTTTACCTCATTCGAAGGCCCTGCATTCAGTATGTGGTTCGATGTGGTACGCGTCGTCGTCAAGGTGCATACTTTAGCCGCGTGGCTGTATCTAGTTTGATGTTGCGAGGCAACGGCATAGGTCAAGTTTCTGCCCCCATCAAAAGCCACACAGCCACCAACATCGTTATCTGTCCCGGTACGTCAGATTGACTAAGTAAGGACTCCAACGAGGTATCCTGAAACAGCAAGGCAGTACGTACAGCGCTTCTCACGTCAGGTCAATACTAAGCCTGAGAGGTATTCGATCTGGCGTGCTTAGAAAAAGCTTGAGCGTAGTTTGTCTCTCAGGAGATATCCCAATCATAATAGCGGACACTTCCCCACATCGAGCGGGTGAAAGGACAAAGAATACAGGCCTTGATACGTGGAGCAGATTTACACGTTGGCCGCTGCATCCAATCGCAGCTACCTGAAAACACACAGAAAAGACCTCCTTCGTTAAAGATCCGAAGGTTAGGTACGGAGTTGATCTTCCGTGTAGCTGGAATGCCCATGGATGATCAGTAGGGCCTAGAAGATGGTATACGAAGACAAGGCAGATTAGGATATTCTTGACGGGTTTTCGTGGAGGAAATGACGTCATGAGTAATCGCTTTGGGAAATCGCGAACTCGTTCGGCGCTTATTCAGAACGCTGACTCTAGCTCCTGCCAAACTTTGCAGCGTTCGTTCTGCACACACATCGACATCTTACTTCCTCGTAGGGCAGCAGTATTATGAACTCCCGATCGACAATGTTCTCTCTGTAATTGAGTAATACCACTTTGACACTAATAGATATAGACTCTACTTCATAATAGATATAATATGCAAAATGAGGTAGCAACATATGTTCCAATTCTCAGAATGTTCGTTCGATCCATGCTTCTACAGTGTGAACGAGTGTTTCCCAGCAGAGTTGGCTCCTTCATTGTGACAAGCCTTCGCCATGTTCTATTTGCGGTTTGACGGTTTGACGATTTGACGATTTGGCGATGCAATAGCCATCTGCATGGGTAGTATGGGGTCCATAACGAACTTCACACTAGGTTCGAGGCGCAAATTTCCGTATAAAATATACAACAGGCATATGTGCAGGTGCATGTTAGCTTCAAGTGATCGCACCTGACCTCATTGTTATTCAGGTTTAAGCGAGTCTGAAGGCAAGATGACGGTGGAGAGCTTCAGCATGGAGACCATTCCACCTTGTTGAAGGTACGATCTATTTCTCTTGTTTGAACATTGACAGGCGCCAGCTTAGATTCTTTGACACAATCCCCAAAATACTGCTGACTTATGCCTTAGAATCTCTCGGCTCAGTCCATGGTTATAATTCTTCTAGTGATTTGCAATGTTTTCGATCTACCCAAAAGTAGGATGAAATGGGTCGTTTCATCGTACTCGTTGACATTCTGTTGTTTTCCATTACCCTGGGGATGGCTCGGGGATGTCTTTGGCAAATGACCAACCTTCTTACTGGGCTCTGGCATTGTCACAGTAATAATAAGGTCATGGCAAGCTAACGTACATGCGCAGCGGCTGGTTTCGCACTTGGCGAAGCCGTTGAAATATACTTGCAGGTCTCATATCCGCCTACGCATCATGAAAGTGGACTTTTGCAGTACCTGCAGAATTTTCAGCAGTCATCGAGCTATCTGAAACTTTGATTTTGTCACTGTCAGCAAGCAGTGTCACAAAAAGCAAAGCCTCATTTCTTCTCCGCTCTGTGGACTGGGTTGGCGGCTGTTTGATCACCGTTGGTCTATCGTTCTCCTATCTGCTCTCACATAGAGCAATACTGTATACTGATTCTGATTGGCATTGCTGCGTTGCTCATGGGTACATTTGTCGCCTAGCAGTGGTACCAGGAAGCGTGCACCTCACAAATGCCGCTGCTTAAGCCTTTTTGTTGAAGACCATGCAATTTGCTGCTTCCTTAGTTTTTCTTCAGCTCGTAAGATGTGTTTGTTGTCTTCGCAACTTACTTTTGGCAGGACTACCAGGAACTAAGTACGCTCCAGACCACCATTCGGTTCATTCCAGAGGAAACTGCTGGCAAAGTCATTGCAATCTGCATGTCATTTCTGATCTCCAGAGTTTAGACTCGACAATGTTTATAGAGGCAGATATCACCATGACAATCTCATGCTTGCTTTTCACGTACGTCGTACGAGCATGCTGCCTGTGGCATTCGATCTTGCAGGTCTGCCACCCCACCTTTCTCAGATGCGCCGTACATTTAGGTGCAAATCAAGGGCTTTGATGCACATTGAAACACACTTCAACGAAGCTCGTCCTGTTTTGTGATAGAATGCTGCGAGATAAGCAAAGGCCATTATTTGTGCACATAGTCTACGTTAAAAAGAAGGAACGTGACCCTCTCGGCTTGGGTACATTATGGCAGAGTGAAGTCCGTCAAGGTGAAACCGTAACGCCAGCGGGTAGTTTGCAACATCATCAGGGTTGGTGATCCGGAAAACCATGTACTACTCTTGAGGGCAACTACAACGGACCAATGCATGGGAGGCCTTAACGCTTTCGGTAAGGCTGAGCATAAGTCTCCTCCTATATTGGTCCGTAGGTATTCCTAGGTACACGATTGTGACTATTATTGGCTGACAGCGAACACGATCAGAAGACGATTACTGGCGGCGCTTACCCCACCCCTTACTCTCAGTGCTTGTAGAGACCATATTCCCACCATCGAACCAACCTTTTACTTGTGCAATCCTCAGCCCTTTTGGCCTTTTGCAGCCATCATGCATCCATGTTGAATGACGATAAGTCACATCAAGACAGAACATCTGCTTCCTCGTGCTGGAACATTACGACGCACACCCTTTGACTGCGAACAGTGGTGATTATTGCCCTCGTACGCGATTGTAATTCTTCCTACAAGGCTCTCAGCTTTCCTACAGCTCGTCGATTTCGTCGCGGACATGGAACAAAAGAGCATCGTCATCCTTGGAGGCTCTTACGGCGGTATCTCGACAGCACACAATGTGCTCAAACACATCATACCTAGCCTGCCCCATAGTTCTACCTTCCAAGTCATTCTAGTCAGTGCTTCCTCGCATGCCATGTGTCGACCTGCTTGTCCTCGCGCACTCATCTCCGACGATCTCTTCAATCAAGAAAAGCTGTTTGTCAGTATTCCCAAGCAATTCGAGCGATACAAGTCTGGCTTTCGTTTCGTTCATGGCACAGCGACCGAGCTTCTTCACGAACAGCGAACTGTCTCGATCAATGTTGCTGGCGCCATCGAACGGATTGAGTACTACGCTCTTGTCATCGCGACCGGGGCATCCACACATTCCCCACTCTTCGGCTTCAACCACGATGAAAAGTTCCTGCGCACGACCTGGACGGCCTTCCGAGAGGCCTTACCGGCTGCCAAAAGTATTGTCATTGCTGGAGGTGGACCCACTGGCATAGAGACGGCGGGCGAGCTGGGTGAGTATCTCAATGGTCGTGCGGGGTGGTTTAGCACAAAGCCGGCTCATCCTAAAGTCGCCATTACTCTTATAAGTGCCGGCGATAATCTTCTCCCCAACTTGCGTCCTGCGCTCGCGTATACAGCAGAGTCGTACCTTGCTAAAGTTGGTGTCACCGTGGTGAAAAATGTACGGGTAAAGGATGTAAAGCCCCGAGGCAGTCGCGCGGCTACCGAAGATGAAAACACCAACACGTCTTCTGGTCCTGGGACTGACGACGTTGCTGCCAAAGCGTCGCTCAGCCTTGACAACGGTGCTACACTGGAAACAGATCTCTACGTTCCCGCCTTTGACATGCGCCCTAACACCTCCTTCGTCACTGATCCCGCCCTTTTGACTGCCGATCGTCGAATTGCTACAAATGAGTCTACTCTGCGCGTCAACGCTGCCGGCCCTCGAGTGTATGCAGTCGGCGATGTATCATCTTATGCCCAACCTGCTATCCATCAGATCCTGGTCGCCATACCAGTTTTGACTGCTAATCTCAAGCGTGATCTGCTTGCATCCTCAGGAGAAGATATCAAAGGCGAAGACAGGATCTTCAAGGAAGATACTCGTGAGACGCAGTTGGTGCCGATTGGAAAGAGCAAGGGCGTCGGCGCAGCCATGGGTTACAAGCTGCCCAGCTTTCTGGTCTGGCTGATCAAAGGACGCGACTACTGGTTATGGACCACAGGAAATTTGTGGAGTGGTAAACAGTGGGCGAAAGAGGGATGAGTACATAAGTGTGGTTCCCACATTGACGTTAAAGGAGTCACACGTGTTAAGATAAGCCATTGTGTCGCGAGAAGACTCACTTTTCTATCATGTCCAATTATTCTTTCAAGGCGAAGAAAAGATCCTCAACCCAGGGACAGGCATTCCAATGTGCAACATGACATCACACACAAAATAATATTATTGTGAACATCGATGAAGCAACTAAAGCTGTGAAATCCTCTAGGCCACTGCTATCACACGATAATTGTAGTTGCTTGTGGCTTTGAGACTTTTTCCGATTTGGAATCCAAAAGCTAATATCCTATACTAAGGACAAAAGACCACTTGCCTTCCAATTCCAGAATGCTCACTTGCTTTGTCTAGTCCAGCCTTCCACTCTTCCAAATCAAAGACCTCTGTATCAACTAAAGCCTTCCCACGAGGAAACAGTCCTCTTTCTAACATCTTCACCAACTGTGATATATCCTCCCTTTCGTACATCAGCTTGCCCTTTAGCATTATATTGCGACCAACGCAGTGCCACGGAACTACAGGTTGCTCGACGAATCCCATCAAGCTAGCTCGCCCATTGCGGCGAAGAGCACTTGTGGCGGTTCTTACATGCGTTGACTTGGACGCTTGAGGCGGTGTAAGATCCAACACTGCATCTATGACACCAAAGCCCTGGAGTGTTGCGAGATCGGCAGTGTCATCACCCGTGATCTTAACTGTTTCAATTGATGCTCTCGGTGAGCTCTTCAACACATGCATTTTTAGCCTGGCGAGCTCTTTCTCGTTCCTTCCCATGGCTATGACCCTCGCCCCCATGGCGACCGCCATCTGCACACCCGCACCTCCATATCCGCCGGTGGCTGGGCTCACAATAACAGTTTCTCCTGGTTCAAGTTTGATGTCTCGCAAACCACCGAATGGGACAAGTAAGCGGCCCATATACATTAGATCTTCGATAGAGTAATCCAGTCGTCCGATCAGAATATTCTCATCCAGAGCGATGCAGTTCTCAAGTGGGAACTTTGCGTACTCAGCGAAGGTTCCATCCCGCCAAACATCTCGCATCAGCTTTTTGCTGCCTTCAGTAGAGCTATCGTGGATGGCAGAGAGAAACTTCGTGTCTGGATCGTCTCGTGCATGGATGACACAATTGACGAAGACTAATTGACCCTTTCCCAAGACCGTGGCATCAGGCCCTAGCGCTGTGATGCGACCGATGGCGTTGATGCCACCAACAAGTGGAGTTGGGAAAGAGTATTGACGATCGCCGTTATAGACCTCGCGATGGTATGACAAGATTTCGGCAACTTCGATGCGAATGATGGCGCTCCCGGGTCCGGACTGAAGCATCGGAAGCTGAACTACCTGTAGCTGTTTACCGACGCTTTCGAGCTGGAGGGCGCGGTAACTGATAGGTAGCTTAGGAGCCATGGCTGATGAATTGAAAGGACTTGTTAATGTGCTCGTTGTAATATCAAAGTCAGGATTTCATCTCATCTTATACACTTTTTGATTCTGAGTATCAACGTAAGGCGCGGACATTGCACGGTCATAAGCGGATCTAAATGGCGATAACGGCAAGAAGATTTCGAATTACACTCCCTTCCTGCTAGATGAAAGTGTAGGGGTGTTGCGTTTTAGTCAAGCGCGCAGTCACATTTCCGGAGATGGTCGGTCATGGAACGAGGCTTGTCCGATGTCCGACCATAGCAGTAGTTCACCCGCAGAGGAAACAAAATCTCTCACATACAGCTAAAATTGCAAAAGGTTTTTATGAGTCTTGAGACGCAAACAGATAAACAACTCGCAAAGCTGAGAATTCTAAAGCAAGAGCTCGCTAGTCTACTTTTCCCTGTGCGCTATCCTACCTGTAAATCTATCCGTACCTGCTCACTCTGTGCGCACTTGCTTACACTTCTTACTATATGACGGCCTCCCTACCTACTTAACTACATGTAATCCTGAACACCTTGGCCTTCTAACCAGATAAATCCTCTATCCCGTCATGCTTTCCGCTGTTCTGCCCAAGTCGAACACAATGCAAAGCTTCGTTCCTTAGCTTCGTAACAAATCTTAATGTTGGCGTTAGTTATATCCATCTCTCGCGAATGGAGAATAGTAACGGGCTTAAGTCAAATTTGATTTTCCCAAATTCTTTTAGATGTCCAAGGGCTAGGAAGAAAGTGCAACCTAGGATGTAACTTGTTTCTAGAGATGTGAGCGAAGCAGTAGGTCGCAATTCGCGACGTCACTTTCTGAGATATTTGCTCTGCTCGTAGTACATGATACACGTGCTTACTGTAAGGTTGTAGTCTTACTTGGCGACCAGGCTGATATTTTGGGATTTACCTTCGAATCTAGACTCTCAAATCAGGCAGAGCGCTTATCCAGTAATCATATACATGTCTATTTCGAGAACTACAGTACAAACACATCCCGCACATTCACCACTTGTCCACTAGCAATCGACTCGTTCGCGCAAACACCCGTCAAGATCGACAGAGCCCCATCAACATGTGTAGCGGCCCTCATATCCTGATCAATCTCAGCGCCCTTTTCCCCAAAAAGATCCGCCAACAGCACTTCGTCCCCTCCACCATGTGCACCAACACTCGTCGGAATCTCAACATCGACTGGCTTCTCGAAGAGCTTTCTCAGCGTAATCGTTCGAGTTTCTAACGAACCTTCGAGAGATTGATCGCCTCCGCTGTTGACGTAGCTGTTCTCGACCACTTCCATCTCTATGCGTCCGCCGGTTCCGTTGAAGGAGACGCGGAACCCTTCCCATGGCGCGTAGGCTGTGAGCGAGTACGTCAGCACCGCGCTGTTCTGGTACCGGACCATCACATTCATGGTATCCTCGATACTGATGCCGTCGGAAAACACGCTTTGATCACGGTAGTAGCTGTCCTCGTGCTCGGCATCGAGATACATCTTCTTTAGCTTGTCGTTTGTCTCCAAGTGAAGGGCAAAAGGGTCTGACTTTGCTGCCTCGCTACCATGAGCACGCGTGTAAAAGTCAGTCACGCCGCGCTTCTCTGCGTTCTCGCAGCCGTAGAACTTCAGATCGCCCTGTGCATATACAGTCTCCGGACGCGAGTTGAGCCAGAAGTTCACGAGGTCGAAGTGATGCGTCGACTTGTGCACTAGTAAGCCTCCAGCATTCCGCTTGTCTCGGTGCCAGCGTCGAAAGTAGTCCGCGCCGTGTGACGTGTTGAGCATCCATTCGAAGTGTATGCTCGTTACGGTTCCAATGGCGCCGGATCGGAGGAGTTCCCAGACTTTGGTGTTGTGGGGCGCATATCGGTAGTTGAATGTCACGCGTACTTTCTTGCCGGTTCGTTCTACGGCATCGAAGATCTCGCGACATCGTGGTGCATCGATGGTCATGGGCTTTTCAGTAACTACATTGCAACCCAGCTCGAGCGCCCGGACGATGTAGATGTTATGCGTGCGATCGATTGTGGTTACGATGACTTCGTCAGGTTTGGTCTCTTTGATCATGCGATCGAAATCTGCAGCTTTGTATGTCGGAACTTTGGCATGTCCCAAAGACTCAAGCTGTTCATTGGCGAAGTCGAGCCGGGTCTGGTTCGTGTCGCAAAGGGCTACGACCTGAGACGTAGCCTTGTATGTTGTTGCGATTGCTGAGTAGAAAAAGCTCGAGCGGCCACCAGTGCCGATGAGAGCATACTTCTTCTGCTTCGGTTGTGCCTCCCCCATGGTGTCGTTGTTGTAAAATGAAAACTCGGAGCTTGGTCTTGGCCATGATATAAAGAGGGAAATGTTCCATTAAAGGGCATCGGCGGAATCCTTCCCCGCAATGTTCGGGCCACACTTCACCGAACACAACAACGCCCCAAAGATCGGCGGCCTTCAACCGGTGGTATGGCGCGCCAACCCCACCCCCATGGGGTAAATTTAGTGAGAATCCACTGTTGAAGCATCGACCATGCGGGGAAAGTTGCTTTACAGGTTGCGCTGACCATGGACAAGAGAGGGGTTAGACGCAACTCTGCGCTGCCAATTCGTGGGAATCCTTAATCCTTGGCGCCGAGGTAGGATGTCGGTATCCAGCAAACAGATTCCATGGCGTATCGAACGCCTGATGGTCTTTCTCGAAATATGTTGCAGTGAGATTTTGTTCATGATATAGGGCGAGGTAAGTCGAGGGTGGAGCTCTCGCGAACTAGCTTCTTCACTCCGCGGATATGGCAACGCACGACAAAGACGCCATTACTCACGTCGAGCACACAACCACCATAACTACCAGAAGCAACAAAGAAGATGTCGATACCGCTGAGAAATGGCTGGCAAACGCAGAAGTCGAAGATGCAGCCTTTGGCTACGAAGAAGAACGCGCTGTATTAAAACGCGTCGACTATCGAGTCCTCCCACTGCTGCTAGGCGCCTACTTCTTCCAACAACTAGACAAATCGTCCCTATCTTACGTGTCCATCTTCGGGATCCAGAAAGATGCAGGACTAGTAGGAAAGCAATACTCATGGTTGGGATCCATCTTATACCTAGCCCAACTTGTCATGCAGCCTCTCGCAGCGTTCCTGCTCGTCAAGCTACCCACAGGCAAAGTCATCGCCGGGGCAATCTTCTGCTGGGGCAGCAGTCTCGCCATCATGTCTTCGTGCACCAATTTTAAGAGCCTGCTAGGCCTGCGCTTCCTCCTGGGTAGTTTCGAAGCCATGATCGCGCCGGCGTGCGTAGCTACAACTACAATGTGGTGGCGTCGCTCAGAACAGACGATGCGCACAGCGTCTTGGAATGCAATGAACGGCGTCACCTATATCGTGGGCAGCCTGTTTACCTATGCACTCGGACACATCGAAAGCAATTCCATGTACAAGTATCAGATCATCTTCCTCTTCTGCGGGCTCTTGACCGTGGCCTACTCCTTCGTAGTACTAGTCTTCATGCCCGACTCCCCGATGAAAGCAAAGCATCTGAACGAGCGCGAGCGCTTCATTGCAGTAGAAAGACTGCGCGCCAATCAAATGGGTATTCAATCCGGGAAATGGAAATGGGACCAAGTATGGGAAACGCTCATCGACTTCAAAACCTGGTGCTGGTTCATCGCCATCATCGCCATCTCGTACGTCCCGAACCAACAAGAAGCAAACCCAAGTTTTCACTAACTATCCCCAGTATCGCCAGCGGCGGCATCTCCTCCTTCGGCAGCCTCATCATCAAAGACTTCGGCTACACAAACTTCGAAGCCATACTATTCAACATCCCCTTCGGCGCGATCCAAATCGTCTCGATTCTCGGCTCCAGCTGGGCAGCCACGCGATTCAAGCGAAAAGGCCTAGCCATCGCGCTCGTTTCCGTGCTACCCGCTGTAGGCACAGTCATGATGCTAACAGTACCTCGAAAGCACAAGGGCGTTTTGCTCTTCGGGTACTACCTCGTTTCGTGCCTGGCTGCTATCACGCCGCTGTATTATACGTGGCATGTTCAGAACACCGCGGGCGATACGAAGAAAAAGTGCACGTCGGCTATGGTGTTCATAGGTATGTGTACTGGGAACGTCATTGGGCCTCTTCTTTACTCTGTTGATGATGCGCCCGAGTACCGCCCGGGTCTGATATCCAACTTGATTATGTTTATCCTCGTTGGCGTTATTTCGCTACTGATTCCTATGTACCTCGCTGTGTTGAATAGGAAACACGCGAAGCGAAGGGAAGAGCTGGGGAAGTCGGCGGCTAGATTGGATGAGTCGATGTTGAAGAAGAGTGAGAGGGATGTTGGGAAAGGTATAGAGCTGGAAGAAGGTGGGATGCAGCGTCAAGATCAGGATAATGGATTCTCTGATAAGACTGACATGGCGAATGAGGACTTCATCTATGGTAAGTTTTACAACGATCTTCCGTGGTACATGAAACGCTGACAGATATAGTGTACTGAGGTGGTATGGCGAAGACCTATGGCTTACATACAGATAGCAATCAACAGAACATCAGCCATCCTCTTCAAGCTGGGTCCTCAAATCCTCTGCCAATTCCAGAGTTGCTAAGTAGACTTCACTTCACTATCCGGTGACTCGAATATGTATCGTGCAGAACGACGATGAATAAGTCAAATGATGATTTCGAGAAGGCAGTATACACGAGGATAAACGACATCATTTGGCAAAGAACGCAAATTTGATATGTTTGCAGTCGAATGAAGGAATGGTATTATACTATGCATTTACACGCTCATGAATACAATCTACTAGTACAGTCATCTCCTCATGTCTCATTACCGCCATCAAGTTTCCGCGCAAAGCACATTTGCGTGCCTAGTACTTCCTCTTCCTCTGCCGCACATGCGGATCCTGGCCCTTGCGATTTCTCTTTTGCCGATCTGTCGGAGGTCTATACGGCTCCTTTCCAAACTCCTCTCTATACAGGCCCAGCATGTACTCGTCAACATGCCTTTTCTCGACAAGACCCTCCAACTCCGCCTCAGCAGCAGCAACGGCCTCGGAAGCTGCGCGCGTCGCATTACTGGACTCGTTGAAGTCGACTTGATCATCATGAATCTCGTCGACGATCTCCTTCTGAGCGATAGAGGCGGCGTTGCGGTCTTCGGTGTCTTCAACGGTGTTCATGACGCGTGCATCTCCTAAAATACCGGCACGCTCACCAAGAACACGGTCCATTGCAGCACCGGCTTCATCGCTTGTATCAATGGCGCGGTCATCTTCCAAAGCATCGCGCCAGGTAACCTTGTTGAAGGTGTCTGTCGTGAAGTCTCCCTTCTGAATGATGACGTCATCGAGAAGGCGCTTCTGATTGGACTTGCGCAAAATATTGGCTTCAATGGTATATTCGCTGACAAACTTGTAGATGTGAACATCGCGGGTTTGGCCGATACGGTGAGCTCGATCCTGGCACTGCTTGTCCATGGCTGGATTCCAATCAAGGTCGTAGAAGATGACAGTGTCGGCACCCGTGAGATTGATACCGAGACCACCAGAGCGAGAAGAGAGAATGAAGGCTAGGATGCTGGTATCGCTATTGAACCGATCAGTAAGGATCTGGCGCTGTTCGACTTTGGTGGATCCATCAAGACGTAGATAGCGGTGTCCGTGGATATTGAGGAATTGTTCCAGAATGTCAAGCACTTTGGTCATCTGGGTGAAGATCAGAACGCGATGGCCTCCTGATTGGAGATCGCGGAGAAGAGTGGCGAGGCGCTGCAGCTTGCCGCAATCATACTGCAGTAGGCGCTTGTCAGGGAGAGCAATAGACTGTCGCATACGAGCGTCGTGGAAAGGATCACGCTCGTGTGCCATCTCTGAAGATCTAATGAGATCAACACCTTGCTTGGACAGCGTCAATGGAGCCACCTCCTCGGCAGCAACAGCAGGGGTTACGCATGTAAACTGAGCAACGAGAGGTTGCAGCGCTTCCGCACGCTGCTCGAGAGTGGGAATCATGTCGAAGAAGTGGGTTACTTGCTCATTGCACCATTCATTGGCAGCGCGAATCGAGCGAGGGGATCTGAAACCAAGTTCGCCATGGTACTTCCGAATGACATCGTACTGCAGCTCATCCTCCTTGGGTGGTATGATTGTGGTCGACTGTCCAAACTGGTGATTCAGTGAAGCCGGTGGATGCGCCGGGTATACGGCCATGGGCTGAGGCTGCAGTGGTTGCTGCATTGGATTGTAAACGTTCGGTGGTGGAGGCCTTGGTTTCAAGATGCGGATGCCAGCTCGTCGAGGACCAAACGTATGCGAATGCCAGTCAACGGTGACAGCGTTGATGATTTCTTTTCCATAGATTGGCAGGAATTGCGTCCTCGTGCGGGTAAGTGTGAGGCACCTCTGGAGATGATCTCGAACAGATACTTGTTCACGCCTAGCCATTTCCGACAACGTGGATTGAAGTGGTGATGACGGTGCAGGAGAAGCCTTGTTGATACGGCGAGTCTGACGTTCAATGAGGTCTTCCAAAGGTCGCGTAGCGCGAATCTGCTGTGAGCGTCGAGCGTGTCGCATCTGAGTCTGCTCACGACGGGCGAAGACCAGGTTCAGGGCGTCCAAGTTGACCTGCTTCTCCTCCATGCCTTCGTGCAATCGCCTGCGAATCAAGAGGTCTTTGATTTCGAATTGAGCGACCACAGATTTTGGCATCGCCATCGATGTGACAATGGCACGGGTTTCGAAGAGATCCGGGTGATTGCACACCTTTCGCAGAGACATAAGACAATTGATAATCGACATGTAGTTGCCGGATGACAGGATCTGTTTCGTGTCTGCGCGGCCCATGAAGCCGTCATAGAGCTGCCGCTGACGCTTCGAGAGCTTGCAATATACCACGTGTTCGTACTTGCCTGGCATCTGCTTCTCGACTTCTGCCTTGAGTCTGCGAAGCAAGTAAGGCCTTAGAACCTCATGTAGCCGAGCGACAATCTTTTGTGCCTCCGCGTCCAGTTGTTGTCGACCCTGATCGAGAATTTGTGAGGTCGGGTTCTTCAAGGCGAGAGTGAATTCTTCGAGGTTGGCGATGCGACCCTCACCAGCGAAGCCTGCAGGCATCAGGAAATATAGCAACGACCACAGTTCGTCGATGTTGTTCTGCAGTGGCGTACCAGTCAATAACAGTCGCCTCTCGGTTCGCAAAGTAAGCATGGTCTGCCAACGTTGCGATTTGAAGTTCTTGATGTTGTGCGCTTCGTCCAGAATTAGGTAGTGCCAGGCTCTCATCTTGAAGGCAGCCGCGTCTTGTAGGATGAGCTGATACGAAGTGATGACAACATTGTACATGTCTTTGCCCGTGTTGCGCCAGCCCATACGCTTGCGCTTACGCTCGTTGATGTCGCCGTAATAGGTCAGAATCTTGAAACCTGGCAGGAACTTCTTGAACTCCATCTCCCAGTTGAGCATGACACTGGTAGGTACAACGACCAGATGTGGACCCCACACATTGCGGTAGCAGGCGATATAGGCGAGGAGCGAGATAGTCTGTATGGTCTTGCCCAAACCCATCTCATCTGCCAAAATGCCATTCGTCTCTGTGTCGTACAGGTTCGCAAGCCAGTCCAAGCCGCCATGTTGGTACTCACGGAGCGTACCTCGCAGAAGAGGAGGAATCTCAGCACGAGGAGGTGACGATGTCTGGCGAGATCTATCGTGAGTGGCTTTGGCTTCGTTCGTGCTGTCTTCAACTTCCATCGCAATCTCCTCTTCCACAGGCTTGAATGAGACAACATCGGTGATCGGATCTCGTTTGATTGATGGGGTGGATGTGGTGAGGTGAGAGTGGAGGCCATTGGGTCGTGCTGGCTCAGCAACATTGTCGCCGTCCGAGGTTGGGGAAATATGGCCATTGGTACCGTTTGTCATGACAGGAAGGTCCTCTTGCAGGTCATCCTCGATCGATGTCTTAGCGGCCTCTTTGAGTTTCTTGATGTCACTAGCACCAAGAAAACCCATCATGCCAACATCTTCTTCCTCGTCGTCCTCGTCGGTACCAAGGTCGGAAGCCCCGGTTCCTTGCTCTGCATCCTCGTCGTCCTCGGACTCGGACTCGTCGCTTGGCCAGGCCTCGCTGCCAGAACCAGAGCCATCGTCGTCGTCAGAGTCGAGTAACGCATCGTCAACTGTTTCAAGTTCGACGTTAGCAGGATTGATATAGTGCGGCTTGCTCTCATCTTCGTCCCCTTCTTCATGCCAGCCGTTGGTGAGAGTGGGATGTTCAGTGGGGGTGGCGAAGACATCGTCCGTGTCAAGCTCAGGGTCTGGTGTAGGTGCAGGTGTCCCTTCTTCCGAGTCGGCCAAATCTTCCTCTTCCTCAGACTCGTCCTCACCTGAGCTGCTGTCTGGGAGGTCGGGTAGCTGCTCGTACTTAGCGCGCAACTGCTCGGCAGTGAGGTTCGCATCGTCATCTTCGGCGGTGTTCTCCTCGCTGTCGTCGCTCGACGACATGATGTCGTCATCATGATGTACTCTGGACGTGGCTGATGCATCACTGTTAGCCTCTGCCATCTCATCTTCAAATTCTCGGTCCTCGCTATAGTACGAGGCTGAGTCGGCAGCGCCTCGTCCCAGGATCTCCTGCGCCTGGTTGAACATGTCATCCATGGCCTTGTGTCCAAGCTGAAGCTGCTCTTCCTCGTACTTTGCGACGCGCTCCTTGTCGATCTCGACCTTGACGAGGCTCCACGCATCCTTGACGTCCTTGACGAGCTGCTTGTAGCGTACGACCTGGCGGTCTGTCTCTTCTTGATCGATTTCGTCCTTGCTCTTGCGCTTGAACTTTGTGGCCCAGCGGTCTTGTGCCTCACGCGCGAGGATTTTAGCCAGACGTCTGTGGTTTCTCTTCTCATCCACGAGTAGCCTCCCAAAGTGTAAGGCGTGCGCCGTGACAAACTCCCAATGCCCATACTGTGGCGGTGGCTCTGGTGCAGCTTCTGGCGCAAAGACACTACAGACTGCTTGACTCAAGACACCGCTCTCAGCAGCATCTTCAATGCGCATGCGCCGGTGTGCTTCCTCCTCAGCCTTCTCTGTGGTTATGCGCTGTGCTTCTTCCCCTTCGAGTGGATCGTCGTGGGCTAAGAAGGCTTCGAGTGAACCGTGTTTCGGCGCCGGGGCGGCATGGAGGGGGTGACGCTTCGGTATGTCGAGCTTGCGTAGCTTTAGGCGCAATCGAGGAGCGGGTGCTGAGGGATCGAAGTCGTCCTCGGTCGCGTAGAGACCGCCATCAGGGTCGTGTCCGTACGCCATGGAGTCGTGTTCGGTGTGATCATCGGCGTTCGTGTGTGTGTTTCGTCGCGTACGGCCGCTGCGCTTCTTTGCGCCATCTGGAGGTGAAGCAGGTGAGGTGGCACGTGCCAGGGCAGAGGTCTTGCGCTGGCGTTCTGACTTGCGCGACGCTGGAGTTCTCGGAGTGGTCGCGGATGCCTTATTGGGTGCTGTTGGTGCCCTCTTCGACATGCCATTGGTGTGGACGACCTTCTTCGTGCCTTTATTGCCGCTTCGGTGCACTCCGTTCGTGTGTGCTGCCTTGGGCGCGTGCCGTGGCGTGCGCGTTGTCGGCTCTGGCGTTGGCGGTGCAGTCTCTCGATTCACACGTGATGACTTGCGAACGCCATTCTCGAAGACGGTCGTTGGCCCATCAGCCTTGAAAGACCTCCATGGCGGTGATGCCGCGCGTGATGTCGAGCGCGGCGTTGACGCGGTCGAGTCGTCCTCGACCCTCCGCCGCTTCGCCGGGGGCTGGATGTCGCCCCCATCCATCCAGGGTGGTCGCAGCAGCAGGGAGACCACCTGGCGCAGCACCGGCGCTCACTGCAATTGCTCGCTGCTGGAGTGCGTCGGTCGAGTGCGTTGGTGGCGTTGGTGTTCAAAGTAGGCGCGTGGAGGTATTCGGTGTTGTAGGTCGAAAGTCGTGTTCCAGAAAAGATACGAGGGGGCGGAAACGGGTTAGACTTACTCCTCACCATGGCGCCTCAAGTACCAAATGTCGTACTTCATGTGGCCCCACTTGGCTATGGCTACGGCGATGCGCTTATACCTGATGGCCTCATGCCGAAGGAGATGTTGAATTGCTAATCGATTGAGGGTTTGTAGGTATAGGAATGTCAAATAAGAAATCTGAGGTGCCGATGTTTAGAAGTCAGGATATGGTTCACATCCACGACACGTCAAAGGCTCGTTATATAGTGCAGTAAACACCTCCAGGGCTCCTGCTTTCTGTACTGTGAGCAGTTGCAGAGTTGAGCGAAGCCAAGCTGGAAGGTACAGGTCTCAGCTCCAGACTCGCTCCTGACCGTTGAATCACTCCACAAGTATCAATCAGAATGAGATACGAGGTTTTCTGTGTCACGTATTTGCATCTCATTCGATATCAATCTGATCATTTCTCCGGTATTGCCGAATAAGTCTGATACCTGAGGAGGTGTACGAAATATGTGTGTCCTGATATCATCAGCTCACAAGTATGTAGGAGCCTACAGGTCCTTATCTCCGCTGTAACGAAGAACCACCTCGAATTGTCCCAAGTACCTCCAGACTCCAGTATCAGGTATGCGAGAAACAACGACTGCTATGCAGCCATGCTGCTGTACCGCTGTGCTGTTACAGAGATGCGTCCGGTCTTTGTCGCTCGAAAGGGTATAGCGCTGCGCTCATCGCCAAGCATCTCTACCGAGCTCATCGCGAACCTCACGTCAACCACCAATTACACATCGACCTCCGCAACTCCGCCGCAACGTACTGCACCACTCCAATTGCTCTTCCAAAGCTGCTGACACCTGCCCAGCATGCTCTCCCGGCGCATCGCAGCGGCCCGTCCGCTCCCACGCACTGTCCTGCGCTCGACCGCTGCCCCCCAATTCACGCAGCGCCGCACAGCTCTCACCGCACACGAGCGCGCCGAGCTGGCCGACCCTAACCAGAACGGCGGCTACATCAACCCTCCTCTTGAGAAGCGCAACAACCGCGACCCTTACGCCGACTGGTGGGACAAGCAAGACCGCCGCAACTATGGCGAGCCCTGCCACGAGGACCACGACATTCTCGGTGCCCTTTCGCTGCACGACTACAACCATTTTACGCCAGGATGGGGTGCCGTGCTTCTCGGTACTTTCGTTGCCACAGTTCTGGGCCTGTGTGTTGCTGTGAACCAGATTTACCCGGACAAGATCAGTGCACCCAAGACATACCCAGATGGTTTGGAGGCTGAGCTCGGAGGAAAGGGTGCTTTGTCGGTGAGTCATTCTCCTAGTTATTTGAGGTCTTCTACTGACAGATTCTGTAGGCCAGGAAGCCTGGCGCTGAGTGGTGAAGTCGAGGATGCTAGGTCAAGTCATGTAAATACCACCGGTCGAATCCGCAATGAACTCTCATATGTTACATCTCGAGCCACTTTCTTCTTCGTACTGTGCCTTCTCGTATCATTAAACATAGCCATGTTTGAGAATCTTCGTGTCACTTACTTTTCACAACGACATTCCTTGATGGTCTGAAACGCATGTGCATCCTTGGGAAGGTCGAAGAATTCAGGTACGGTGTCTGGTTCATCTTATTTCGACATAATGTCCCTGCATCAAACAGAACTGCACTTCGATGTACAATAGCGCTGTGACTCGGCGGTCGATCCGTGGACTTCGTTCACCTGGAATCTCAATACTCAAGCGAAGGCAGGGCTGTGACCACCAGTCAGTCTCTGTCATTCGAGAGCTCACTCACTCCATCTATCCACAACACTGACGAGTGTTAAGAAGATCCAGTCCACCAGAATTGTCTTCCAAGTGTGCTAATTCCGGTAGTGCGCTCTGTACACTTACTAGTGAGGTCTTTCTTGAGGCATTCGCAAAGGACTAACGAGCTGTCTGTTCATCCTCTGCCAGATCAACCGCCAGAGATCTCGCATCACGTAGCGCTTTGCATTCTTCGCGCTGCACAACGGTAGTATATCAGTCCGCCAACCTTCCGGCGTGGACCCCCGGTATCAAGTCCTGCTCGGCACGTACCCATTCCTCCACGCATTCGTGGAAAAAACGTCATTTTTTGGTTGGTGATTTGGCTAAGAAGAAGTAGATAAAGCGGTGTGTAGGACGAAGATCGATTTGAATTGCAGTCGGAACGTGTCAGCATGCGCTCGTTGCAATACCGTTCGTCTGCACATTTGTGACGAGATGTCGTATCTCATTTGTGGTAGAAGGAGCTCGTGAGGCTGTGTAGGATAAAGACAAATCTACATCGCAGTAGAACATGTCAGTCTGTGCTCGTTGCAATACCCTGCCGCTGCACACCCATGGCGAAACATCACATCTTGAATGGTGGTCAGAGGAGGTTGAGGAGCTCGCGGAGTTGCGTATAGGATACAGACCGATCTGAGCTGCATCCAGGACACATTAGCCCTTACTTATAGCAATAATCCCCGTGTACACATCCACGGCGAAGCCTCATGTCCTGATAATGGCCGGAAAAGCTCATGAAGCTGCATATAGCTCAAGACTGACCTGCACTCAAAACACACCCACCTCCACCCATCGCCCATACCATGCACCAGCACAATCGCATACAAAAACCACACGCGTCCAGGCTTCTGGTATCCACTAGTGTAGAAGTATCGAAGTTCGATAGATCCATGGTTGAGAAAGTGAGCTGAGAAGATGGGTTCGATGTAAACAAACCACAATATTGCAATCGTGATTGGAAAGAGCAATAATATGACGTATACCCAACCTGCAGATTTCCATCTATCCAACCACGATACCAAGTGGGTCTACCTCTACAGTCTTAATTTGGGCTCATAGTAGCCGTCTCATGCAGCAGCTAAGTTCAGCAACCTACCATTGTACCAAGCATCCAGGAGGTCGTTAGTGCATCTACGAAAGCACTGCGCCATATCGTGAGGTTACATACGAGTTCCAACTCTCCAAGAGCCTATGAAGGGCACGGTGACTCATGTGGGGATTAAAATCGCCCCCGAACCATGCAAGAGGTCGTAGTAACTCGGGTCAGAGTCTCATCCAATAACACTCTCCCGCTGACGAGAAATGTACCATTCAAAGATAAATACCACTTATGATTCCTTCTTGCAAGGTATAAATACCCTGTGGTGCCGACCTACCTGCACACTCACCAACACAACCACAAGTCCACATTCACCATGCGCCTCTCAACCCTTCACGTCGTCTTCGCCCTCCTCTCCTCAGCCACCGCTGCAGTGGTTAAAGGAGACAGAGACTCCTATGTCGACGTCGAAACATTGACATCCTACCCCTGTGCAGTAAGTTCCTGTTCCACCGTACTTCCATATCGTCTCGACTAATATGCTGACTGCGTGCTAGCTGAACTGCTACCGTAACATGCGCTGCCATCTCAATCGCGAAAAGCTCTATGACCTTTGTAGAGGAGAGCAAGCCAAGCGCATACAGAAATGTATTGATGAAATTGTGTTACCTTGCGTACAGTCCATGTGCCTTCCGGAGGACATACCTGAAATCATACTGGGTATGCGAGTCACTAAACTGCATCTTTGCATGTACTAATGAAACGACAGAACACCGCGATTACTACGATTCCTTCTGTAGCTTCTATCCTCCTGATGGGTAGGCGGGCTTAGGACAAGTTCATCGTTTCGACGGTGGAGTTGTGATGATTCATGGGACGCTGATGGAGGTCTCTGGGGGTAGTCAGTAGTTGAAAAAATCTCAGACGTAGCGGGAGCATGATCGCTGAAGCCTACATTCTCAAAACAATGTCCTCATTGACCCACATTCCTTGATGCGTGTACCCCTTCAAGTGAGTACCAAAGGCACTCAGCTCAACGGGATACACCGCCCCCCTCGAAAGGTATTAGTCCACTATGGGATGGTTGCATGCTTACGGACCGAAGGACTTGACGGTCGCGGGTAAAGACCAATATGTTATTCGGTGTTGGGACGAACATGCCCGGAGGTAGTCAAAGCCGGAAAGGCATCGTCAGCAGAAGAGGAAGTGAGTGGGAGAGAGGAGTCAGTGCCGAATCGGTGGCGAGTAGACGACGTTCCAGTCGAGGCTTCGTATCCAGTGGTGATGCTGGATGATTCGGGGCCACTCGCAGGAAGGGAGAGTGTGGTGGCGGAGACATCTCTCATCTCGAAGATCTCCTCAAAGGGGACATCCTTCATTGGCGAGAGAGTCCAGAAGAAGAGCCAGGACCACCCTGGGCCCATGACGTAGTACAAGTTCCTCTTCATCTCAAGGTAGTAAGGCGAATCATGATAATCGGCGGTGCTCCACTCGAAAAACCCATCTTTGACCCGAAACCATCTTGTCTCAGCCTCCTTCTCCACCGAGAGTGAGTTGCCGAAACCAATCGAGTACCAAAAGGCAATGTTGATGCCACCCGAGAAAATGATGAAGACTCCCAGGCTTGCGATGACTGAGGCAGGCAAGTTGGAGTGGCGATAAGGGTCATCTGGCGACAGTACCCACGATCTAATGATCAGACAGTAGATCTGATAGACGAAGATCATTGTGATGAAGTTGAGATATGCTTTCATGTTGTGGCCTCACACAACACCGAGCCATACCTCGCAATAGTGGTCGTAAAACGGGAGACAGCGATGAACCTTCCTATGGTAATATGTGCGATCGGCCTTGAAGATCACACATTTCGTGCATTCGCGTCTCTCCGGGGAGTCGGGATCGACGACTTGCATCTGCTCTTCCTCTTCGGCGGAGCGAGCATTGAACCGGCGTGCGACAAAGTACGTCGAGTAATAGAGGTACGCCAGAAGTGCCAACCAGAGAAATTCTGTGATCGCGAGAAGGCTACAGATGAGCCAGGCCAGCCACAGTTGACGTTCCGGCGGGACATCACCGAGGCGAATGCCTCCAGAGCCCGGAACTATCACGATGGACATCGTGAGGCGGTACCCCAGAATCTATAGCGGCAAGACCGCCTGTGCGAGGAGGAAGAGGAGAGCGAGAACGAGGTAGACCGCCAGCAAGACACGCTTGATTGACGGCATGATAATAGAAGAGTGTGGAGGCAGGCAAATGGCGTGCAACGTTGAGAGAGAGACAGAGACAGTTGCAGTCAGAAAAAAGGTGTGAAGCTGAAGAGAAAATGTCAAAGTGGGCGACGACTTGTTGATAAACACAGCCTTGGCATGACAAACGGTGAGTGCAAAAGGTAGCGATAGTGACGACAGTGCCAAAACACTGTTCACTCTCACCTTCCTCGCCATATTGGGCAGCTACAATGAACTTGCAGAGGAGCTGCGAGAACATCACGAAGTGGGTTGCTGGAGACAGTGTATTTGAAGGTAGGCACTTAAGGTCTGTTGATGAGTTAGTGTGTGGTGACGGCGAAGATGTAGCATCTTAGCTGTGTTCTCGGAAATGGTCCTTTGGAGGACTTCGGTGTTTTTTCGGACTATGTAGATGGTAGGGTCACTGGACGTTAAATGGTAATACTTGTTCTTGACCTACCAATGTTTTCTCATTCACCGAACTATTGAGGACTTCCAGAGCACTCACCAAGAACCTCAACAGAAAAACTACCCATCAGGAACCTCCAGGAAAAGATCACCCATCGAGAACATCCAGGAAGAGAGCAGCTCGTCCAACAGTCGGTACTACGGTACGGTTACCCACCACGGCTACGGTACAGCTCAACCCTTAGCTACTACTGTATAGCTACTGTGGGGCCTCTACTGCAGTAGTATAGCTCATTTTAGTAGGGAATGAAAGAGCTGTACTCTATAGTCATGCCACGGTGAGATTCTTCACTATTGACTGACTATTTATCCAAGCCGTACAACCGTAGAGCTACAGACCGTAATATTGACTGTTGGACACGCTGGGAGAGAGGACCCGCCGAGGACCTCCAAAAACCACTCTCACCCCCCACTCAAGTTCCACAACCCCAATCCACTACCTCCAACCACGGTCCACCTCCCCTCAATCACAAAAATCAACCAACCACTCCGCATTCTCTGCTTCTCGTCAGCACACACACACACACACACACACACACACCCCTCCCCTCCACGATAAGAAGAAAACATACCTTGCACAATATCCTGAACATCATCCACATGACACTCCTTCACGATACAAGGCGCAGCATTACCCCAAAAGCACTTCTCGAGGTACTCGACCGCGAAGCCGCCGCAGATTTCCCAGCGTTGGCGGGACGCGAGGTCGCAGCCTGAGTTGGCGAGACATTTGCGCTAGTTGATGGTTAGTTAGGTGTGGAGGGTAGAGACGTATTTGAAGTGAGAGACCTACAGCACAAGGATACTCAGACATCTTCTCAATCTCGACATAGGTATTTGGGTTATCGTCGCAAGCTACGCGGGCAACGGTGGCCAGGAGGGCGATGAGGATCGTGGGGGTGGGGAGACGCATTATAGTTTTGGTCTTGGAGATTTTTTCTTCTCTGCTTTGGTGCGTGCGTGTTCAGGTCTCAGGACACTGTGAGGTGAGAAGGGGGGCGGTGGTCACCCTTTTATATCTGCGAGCGATGCGAGTCAAGACGCTGAACCGTGGTTCTCATACCTTCCCATAGAGCCTTTTCGGCGGCGTAGACGTCATAGTCGATACTCCGTTTTTGTGTTTTGAGGCCTCGACCTTGGATCATCGGACTGTGCATACAGGGTTCGTGGAATTGGAGAAGTGAGGGTGTGTCTTGCGGAGTGGGGTTGGATATTTTGAAACATGGTTGGAGCGGGCCGTGTTGTTTGGCAGGGCATTTTGCGTATTCCCTGGTTGTGAGGGGTTCGTTACCGGAGATACGTTACGCATTTTATTGACTGTGGGTGGTAGTGAAATTCAGCGATTGGTTTTTGTGATCCGTAGGGAACTGCAAACATTGTAAACGCTAGTGGGTGGCTACATTGAGCCTGAACGAGTATGTATGAAATAAAAATGGTCTGGGCGTTGAACAGGATGGTACGGCTTCCGACTCAACCTATCACCAAACTCTACGCAGCCCGCACAGTCACAACCGGCGCACCCTTTCCACCAATCTCCCTAACGTTCTCCTCCCCACCCCTCACCAACCGCCTATATGTCTCCCCTTCAACCCTCATGCTCTCTCCCCTTGCCCGTCTTAGTCGCTCCACCCCCTTCTCAATCAAATCCAAGTGATACGTCATGGGCAACTCATCTCTCCACCCCAGTACCTCCGGCGCCGCAACACCCTCCCTCAGATTCTCCAATTCGGCCTGGATCTCGCGCAGCTTGAGCAGCGTTTCAGAGACATGCATCAGTGCCTTTTTGCGGTAGGCGGAGATGTTGCGTAGGAGGTGAAGTTGTTTGTTATGCGCCTTGACTTTGGCGTTGTTGCCACCGAGTTTCGTCCATAGTTGGGCGAGTAGTTCTTCTTGGTTGCGGGTTATGGTCACGTCGTCGTTGGTGGCGATTTGGTAGATGGTGTCGAGACGCTCGTCGAGATTTTGCAGCACCGAGAGGAGGGCAACGGCGGTCTCGATGAGGCGGGTGATCTCTTCCTTGTTTTTGGTGACGTGGAGGAGGTATTGGTCGAAGACGCGTTGTTGGAGGCTTAGGGGTGGGGCGATGAAGGGGCGGGTGAGCGCACTGTAGATGTGGTCGATGGCGCCGTAAGAGGCTTCTTGCTCGGACAGGCCAGAGAGAACGGCCATGGTCCAGGTGTTTGTTGCGATGATGCGATCCATTGTTGCACCGATGCGAGAGTTGTAGCGAGAGAGATCCATGGAGGCCTCGTTAGCTGTGAGGACAAAGTTTTCGAACTCGAGGTCGAGCTGGTGTCGCGAGGGGAGGCGCGAGTGTCTGACCAGGGTTCGTAGGTCACGGATAGCTATCTCGGAGTCCTTGATGGTGGAGGGGAGAGTAGAAGTGTCTTTCGAAGCGTCCAGAAGCTCCTCCACACCTGTTTGCACATCCATAAGACCTTCGAAGTCGGCTCGTGCATCGTTGTGGGAGGATGTAGCACAAAAAGGGACAACGTAGGACGAGCCAGGAATCAGGCAAACCGGGGACAACGCAGCTGTCAAGCCAGACTGTAAAGAACCAACGGCCCACTGGACACCAAGTACGATTAGGAGAAGAGCAAGTGCAAACCCAAAAAGCGGCTGCAGATTGCGCATCGCATGGCCAAAGACCCCAAAAACATAGCGCGTCAGAGGAGATATCAAGTGCTCGTGGAATAGGCCGATGTAGTGCATGATAGTTGCATCTTGGCGTCGCTCTGGTGTCGAAGCAGACGGCACTCTTTCTGAGGGAGCATACGAAGTCGATGATCGGTCAGCTGTTCGTAGATGTGGAGTTCTATTACGAACATTCCTGCTGCGAACCTGCGATCTGCGAGATGGGGATCCGCTCGAGTTGGAGTGTACCGAGCTGTCCAGCTTGGGCATGATGAAGCTGGGTCCTGTCTGATCGGATGGTGACGAGGGTCTTGCAGGGCGTGGAGTGCGCTCAGACTCAGACGACTTCAGACTTTTGGCCATGACTTTTGGAGGCTTCTGCTCGGGTTTTGTGTCTTTGTCCTGAGCAGATGATGTGTTGACTGGAGGTGGCGGGGGCAGTGGCGCCTGGACGTCCTCCTGCACGATCTCATTGTCTGAAGGCTCTAGTTCAATTTCACTGTGCACGCCACTTGTGGTAGAGGCACCGCCATCAGTAGAGTAGTTTGCGTCGTCCCAGCTGTCACCAAGACTTGCCCTCAGCTTTCGACGTGACGTTGCCTTTCGTTTAGCCATGTCCGTATGAACTGGATCCCGTGACCCTGTGTCCTAGCAGTTGTTTGGACAAGTAGGTGGTTTGTTGTTCGCCAATGTTTCAAAGGTGGCTGGTGTATACAGGGCAGGGGATGGAATAATGGTTGTTCCAAAAACGGTCAAACGTAGCAGAGGTAGCAGTAAGACAGAGTATGATGTAGGAGGCTGGGGGTGTAGGACTGCGGCCAGTACATCTTGTGACGTAGTGCCACCAATCACGTTTTAGTGGACAACACGACGTCTGGTCTCGTCCAATCGCAGCGACGCCTACAACTCATCATGGTGAATTTCAGCGCAAGGGTGGCCGTTGCTTCTAGAGGCTCTTGAATGAAACACGTCTGTTAGTGAAAGACCGGGCCGACATGGTGTCGGAGCTCAAAGGAAGTGCTCTTAGCTGTGGTTAGTGAATGCCAAGGCGCCATCTCGGAAAGTGCAGCTGCAACGTCAAGCAGCCATGTGAAGCCTGCCAGTCTTCTCGATGCCACCAGCGCTGCGTCCAGCATTGCGAGCTCCGTTGCGCCAGCTTTGGCGTCGCCAGCATGTTCGGACTTGGATTCGGACATGTTCGTGCTCTGCGCCGCACCAATACCACGCTTCCGTGAAGCTATCCTCGTCCGATGCACAGCTCAACACCACAGCCGCCCCACCACCGACCCCTCCCCTCGACCACCGCACACTGGCCGCGACCCACAATCTCTTCGTGACGTCGCCGTATAGCCCGGGCTCGCCGCTCATTCTCCCCAATGGCGCCTACGTCTTCCAGAAGCTGCAGGCCTTCCTCCGCGCGCAGTACCCGCAGTTTGGCTTCCAAGAGGTCATCACGCCCATCATCTACAAGAAGTCGCTGTGGGAGAAGTCCGGACACTGGCAGAACTATGCCGAGGACATGTTTAGCGTCGAGGGACGCGACAAGAAGGGCGAGGAAGAGGAAGAGTTTGGGCTGAAACCCATGAACTGCCCCGGCCACTGTCTGCTGTTCAGCACCGACATCAAGAGCTACCGCGATCTGCCGGTGCGCCTTGCAGACTTCAGTGCTCTGCACAGGAACGAGATCTCTGGCTCCTTGACCGGCTTGACGAGAGTGCGAAGGTTTCACCAGGATGATGCGCACATCTTCTGTCGTCCTGATCAGATTCTGGCCGAGATTGAGCAGACGCTCAAATTCGTCGGCATGGTCTACGAGACGTTTGGCTTGGGGCCATACAAGCTGCTCCTGTCAACTCGGCCAAAGGACAGCTTCATTGGTAGCATTGAGGAGTGGGACAGGGCTGAGGCACAGTTGACTACTGCGCTGAACAACATTGGCGGCGAGTGGGCTATCAACGAAGGCGACGGCGCATTCTACGGACCCAAGATCGACATCATTCTCAAGGACTCGAATGGCAAGGAGCACCAGACAGCCACTATCCAGCTCGACTTCCAGTTGCCACAGCGCTTCGACCTGCAATACCAAGCGTCACCGGAGGAGCTGGAGGCGGGTTCGACATCATCGATGGATGCTGGTCTCGATGCAGCTTACCGACGCCCTGTCATCGTCCACCGCGCCATCTACGGATCCATTGAACGCTTCATGGCCTTGCTGATAGAGCACTACGCTGGCAAGTATCCTTTCTGGCTGTCTCCGCGACCGGCCATCGTTCTCTCGCTGAACTCCGATCCCGCTGTTCTTGAGCATGTCTCCCGTATACAGTCTGTGCTTTCTGGAGTTCACTCACATGATATGCCAACACCCGACCCTGCAGCAGCACCGAAGCCACTGCCGCTCTCAAACATACACTTGCCGATCGACGTCGACACCACCAGTCGGCCACTCGGCAAGAAAATCGCGGACGCTCGAAGCAAGAAGTACAACCACATCATTGTGGTAGGCAAGAGGGATGTCGAAAGTGGTGGCATGAGCATGCAGATTGTAAACCAGCCTGGCGAAGAAGCAGCGATGACAGTGTTGGAGGAGGCTCTTGGTCACAAGCTGTCAGGAGCGGACAGAGCCAAGAAGCAAGCTAGCATCGATCTGGGTGGGGCGAGGAAGTACTTTGAGAGTCTCGTCACCTCATACTTGTAGGGCTTGCAAGGGTAAGCAGCTGTATACTATGTACTGGTATCAATGTTGAATGACATGTATGTGGTGTTGAATAATGCCGCAAATGTATTTTGAGTATGTCAGTCAGTTGTTCAAGCCGCGTGCTTATTTCCGGATTGTAATGGTGGCGATGTAGCACAGCAGCGGATAGAAAACGCGGCGCATCTGCAGTGTCTAAAACCCAAGCCATGAGGCTCCAAAGGTCTACACCGCCAACCTGAAACGTCTTTGTTCTTCCGAGGCTGTCAAGCTCACCACCTTACGTAGCATTTGCGTATGAGTAGCAGAGGATCCTCAGGTACACATGGCAAGCTCCCTTAGCCGGAGCCCCTCCGCGCCTGTGGGGCATTCAGGCCTTTGTAGCGTTGCCGATCTGGCACCTGCGGCCTCTCAGCGACCCGTAACTCCTGCCAAGGCCCAGCCCCTGCAGCATTTTTCACGTTGCCGTTCTGATCCGACGTCGAACGACGCGTGCGCGCATTAAGTAACCCTACCCTAGATCTAATCTGATAAACGAGATGGCAAATTACAGGCCTCTTCCAAACAAACGTCTTTGCCGCTGTCGCCGCTCCTGCGACGATTCTCTGTACACCATCCTGCTCTGAAGTGAAGCACTTCCACACCAACCGCAATGGACGTCGCACTCGAGCTCCTCGACCCCATTGTCTTCGACAAGGCGTACGTCTGGGCGCTGCCACATCCCGGAGCCAGCATGGGCAACTCGACGGATGCGCACAGCCTCGACGCAGGCGCTACTTCTCTCTGGGCGCGCGACAACATCTACCGCCAGAGCCTGTCAATCATGCTCATCACGCAGTTCGGGGCCTGTTCGCTGTACTTCATCTTCAGCGCGCTGTCGTACTACCTCATCTTCGACCGGCGGCTGGAGTACCACCCGCGGTTCCTCAAGAACCAAGTCCGCCAGGAGATCAAATCGTCCATGACGGCTGTGCCGTTTATCAATCTCCTCACGTTACCTTGGTTCCTGGCTGAAGTCCGGGGCCACAGTTTGCTGTATGGCGATAACAAGTATGGATGGTCTTGGTTGTTGGTTTCTACTGTTTTGTACATGGCGTTTAACGATGTTGCTATCTACTGGATTCATCGCCTCGAGCATCATCCAAGCGTGTACAAGTACATTCACAAACCACACCATAAGTGGATTGGTAGGCTCCCCCTTTCTCCCACATGGCTGGCGAAAGGTCACGTGCTGACCGTCTTCATAGTCCCCACACCCTGGGCCGCACTAGCCTTCCACCCTCTAGACGGCTACGTCCAATCCCTCCCCTACCAGTAAGCCCTCTTCCCCTTCTTCCCTCTCTCCCATCAAAATTCTAACCATCCCCAGCATCTTCGTCTTCCTGATCCCCATGAACCGCTACCTGTACACGCTCCTCTTCGTCGCCGTGCAAATCTGGACCATTTTCATCCACGACGGCGACATGATCTCGGGCCACTGGACCGAGAAATTCATAAACAGCCCTGCCCACCACACGCTGCACCATATGTATTTCACAGTCAACTATGGTCAGTATTTCACGTGGTGCGATAGCTTTTTCGACTCGCATCGCGCGCCGCAGCCGGAGTTGGATCCGATTCATGATGCGCTGAAGGTTATGCGCGCGAGGGGGTTGGTGGATGAGAGGGGAGAGGTGGTGAAGAAGCGCAAGGGGGAGTAAATGAATTGTCTTGTTTCGTCTTATCTGTGTTTGTGTTTGTGGTTGTGTACCGATAGGTGTACAGAAGGTCCATTTCCTTTGCATTAGACTGGCGTTCTTTCTTCTGTTCCAGCATTGGGTTGGGTCATAGACTACACTATAATGATTAATTAGCACGTACAAACAAGTACTTTTAATACTAATAACCGAGTTTCACCTCTTCCTCGTTTCCTTCGTAGATGAGTTTTGTGTTGTAGGTCGTTTAGTTGGTGGTGCTGGATCTTCGGAGGTAAGTAATTCAGCGCGAGTCACGAGGATTGGGTGTGGGGTTTCGTGGAGTTGTTGTTCTGTATTGCGAGGATATTGTATATCGGTTTTTCAAACGACGTGAGTGTATCTTTACCTTCATGTGCGCCGCTTTACTTCTTCGAGCCTCGAGGATAGTCGGCTAACACATTTGCACCTCAACCAAACACCTCCTAACGCCACCACTCCCCGACTCCAACCCTTCAAATTCGACTTCCCACGCCACCGCACCCCTCTCCGCACACTGCGCGCGAAAAGCATCCACGCTGCCGCCGACGCCGAAGTACACTTTTTTGGCTGCCACAACCGCCTTTCCTGCTTTCACGCGCCCCATGAGCGCGACTATCGTCTCGGCGAATGCAGATAGGCTCGCGGGGGAGTAGATAGTCTCGGAGCCGAGGATGAAGGTGTCGAGCGTGGGTGTGCTGGGGATCAGGGAGAGGAAATCAGGGACTGGGGTCCAGGAGCCTGAGAGGAGGGAGAGGGAGAGGCCGGTGGAGGTGAGGTGTGTGGTGAATGCTGAGAGGAGTTGAGGCGTTAGATATAGATCCCCGTGATCTTCTTCTGCTTCAGAGTTGAGGAATGGATTTCCTCCTTCTTCTGGAAACAGCGTGGTGCTTTCTTCCGCGGATAGCGTGGCGGCCCATGCGAGGACCAGGTTGGGCAGGGTGACGAGTCGGATGACGTCGGCGTTGTAGTCTGCGAGTGTGAAGATCATGGATAGCCGGTTTCGCAGCGCGTACTGGAAGAGGAGCAAGGACGGGATTGCAGAACCGCAGCCGAGCTCGATGACGTGCTGGACGCGGACGAGGTCGTCGAGGTCTTTGCGCGGACCGCGCTCGAGGAGGTAGGCGGCGAGGTCGATGCTGCATTCCCAGGTTTTGTAGCCGCCTTCGTAGATGTTGGTTTGGAGGTCGGTGTTCTTGGCTGTAATTAGTAGGGGGTATATAAGAGGAGGTGCTGGGAAGGACTACTTCAAGACCGGCGAGCACGTTTTCTTGCGAGCCGTCGTCTTCGGCCATGAGTTGGACGCGGACATCGAAGATTTCGCGGCGGGGGAGCCGGGTGGTGAGGCCTTTGGGTGATGTGATGGTGAGGGTGGAAAAGGAGAGTTTGTCGGGGAGGCTGGCGAGCTAGGAATCTCAGTAAATTTATTTATTATATGAGTTGTAGTTGAAGTGATTCAGCATACCAGCTCGTTTAGGTCATGTGCTCTGGCCGGGATTGGTGGCGGCATATCATCGTTGCCAGGCACGCTGTGTTGTTGAGTCTGAGGCACGACATCGTTTGGGTCCTCTTCTATATCGTCGCCTGAGAAGCCAAAGCTGAAAGCCATCTTGTTTGTATGTAGAGTCTTAGTCAGGCATGCGGGCGCTGCATGTGAACGTGGGGAAATTTTAACGCTTATGATGTTACGCATGGTCCGTGCACTCATGAATTGCCCTCCACGCATAGACTGAAGTCACAATGTCGCAAGCTTGCTACGTGCTCGACTTGGAGCATACACGCAAAACTTCCTCGGTAGTCTTGTCAAGTGCCAGGTATCATCTGTCTAGCTCTTCCCATTCGCGCCATTCATCTGCGCTTCCTCCTCGCGAGTCCTTTCCAGTTGCGCTTCACAAGCCTCGAGTGTCTCCTTGGGTAGGTCCCAGGCCGAAGCGTCGATGCCCTGTGCCTGGGCGTCTGCCATGATCTTTTGGCGCTCCACAATCTTCTCGCGCATGTACCTGATGGTGGCCTCCAAGACGACAGCCTCACTGCGCCCTTGTCCTTCCATGCCAGGCACAATTGAAGCCAGACGGTCGAAGCCCTCGCGGATGGCTTCGCGGCGCTTTTGCTCGGAGCGTATGTGGTTCTCCTTCTTCTGGGCTTCGGTGAGGCGCGGGCGGTCGTTGGCATTGGTGGGGCTTTGGGAGCCCATTGCGAGTGGAAGGGGTATTGGTTGTGGTTGGTGTGTAGAGAATTACGCGTCGCAGTACGGCATGCGACCTAGTTCAGGAGAAGGAAGAGTGCCTGCTGGACACAGTGACATGCCCTTTCGCTGGAAGCAACATGTAGAAGCGCGGGCCGAGATTCGCAAGCTGTGGTTGTTGAGTGCTGAACAGCCGAGGCTGAGGTGCGTGGAGTGAAGCCGTGTACAAGACCAAGACTGCGCGGCAATGTGGAAGTTGACTTGAGGAAGCCGAATTGAGGAAGCAACGACCTCGTGAGCATGAGCGTGAGCATGTGAAGAGTGGCTTGCTCGGCAGGCGCGTCGGTTTGGGTTAGGTCGTTGGCGCTGAGACCCTGGCTCACATCACCGGCTGGGCAGGCACTGGGCAGACGGGCTGGACAAGCATTCGCTAGATGGCGTGTCGAGGTGAGTCTGTTCAGCTTGTGTTGGCCTTTCGAGTAAACAAACGTCTGTAAGTTGTGGAGGTGTAATGTGATGGATGATATCCAGAACTCATGATACAGCCACCTCAATCACAACGACTGTCACGTTGAATGGTAACCACAACAAAACACCTGCTTCACCCTGCAACGCAGCAACGCAGCAACGCAGACAAGCACATGGTGTGTAGTGTCATGTAGCCAACACAATCAGCTCTGTTGTGGGCAAGGTCATGTTCAACGGCGCACGTGCAATGTCAGGATGCTGGTCGACGGCGGCAGGGCTGTTGCATGTGGATGCGGGACCAACTGGACAGCGTAAACAAGGCGAGGGGGCGCACAACCACCACCACGACCATCGCTGCAAGGAACCAAGGGAGTGCGACGCTGTTAGCAAAGTCGTGCGATGGTGTTGCTGTCCTCTTCTAGTCATGTAGTAGTGTAATTGCCATGACGATGGCTAATTAAAATGAAAAAAAGCCGTTTCATGACCTGATTGTGATTGCTGTCAGCTCCATGCCCGACGTGACGCAGCCTCTCATCGTCCGGCGCGCGCCCGCCACAACCTCAAGTCCGTAATCCCAAGCAGCCACACGGCGACATCGCGTGGCCACCACATCGTATACGCGAGACTCTCTGCAGCAGAACCAGTCTCGGCGCTCTTGCCTGTCGCAGCGCTGCAAAGAGAAGGAACGCCCCGTCTGTGGTGTTGTTGGCGTGTTGACGTTGCGCCTGCTATCCGACCACATACGGCAGACCGCCAGCTTGATATGCGCCCAACCGCACCCTCAGCGCCCACGACGACACCACCATGGACTCGGCACGCAGCAGCAACCGCCGCATAAACAGCATCCAGACCCGCGAGCGCCTGCAACGACACAGCTCTGCCACGTCGGCCTCGCGCATCAGCAAGCGCCCCGTGTCGGCCCAAGATGCCTACCTCTCGGCCCTCCGCGTGGGCTACCTCCACTACCTGCTGCAGCCACGCCAGAAGCGCGTCCAGCATGTCCCCGCCGCGCCCAAGCAGATCCAGCGCACCCCGACCACCTCGGCCGTCGACCTGCTGAAGGACATCAGCTCCATACGCGACTCCAAGAGCACCCGCTTCCCCCATGGCTTCATGGCAGAGCTGGACAAGCGCATGACAAAGGTGCTCATGGGAACCGAGAGGATGCCCGAGTTCAGGGATGCCGCCGTCAAGCGCACCTTTGCCGTCTTCCTCAACGTCTTCAAGGAGCCGCAGTTTCGCAAGAACATGGAAAAGGACCGCAAGGTCGAGGACCTCGTCCTCATGTTCTTCTCCAACGCCACAAAGGAGATGTCGAGGGGCAAGCCACCGGCAGACGACAGCTGGAAGCTCATGGTCGACCGCCACCTGGCCCTCTTCATTCGCCTCATCAGCTCTACCCTCAAGGACCACGACTGGCAGCGCGACAGGCCTGAGCTGGCCCAGCGACTGAACGCCATGGAGAAGAAGCTGCTGGTGCACGACCAGGATCTGGCCGCAGAGAACCAGCGCAACGGCGGACAGGGAGGCACAACCGTCGAGGTCGAGGTGCCACGGACATACGAGGTCAAAGACATGCCCCTGGTCCTGGTCGTGTCTCGCATCTTCTCGGTCTCGTACTCAGACGTGCAGTCAGACATCACCCGGTATAAAGGGACGTGGACCGAAAAGGCGGCTCTGCAAGACCTGAAGACATATCAAGCGCATCTTAGTCTGATGACAAAGAAGACACTGAATAGCGACGACTTCGAATCAGAAGAAGCATACGAGCTGTGGAGGAACCAAGAAACGCCCGAACTCTCCCGACTGATCCTGGAGATTCTTCAGTCTAACCCTGACCTAGCGAAAAGCTCTCCAGGGGGAGCGGCCGCTCAGTTCAGATCGAACAACGCCTCAGTCGACCTAGGCTCAAGACAGGGCTCTCAGTCGTCCGAAAGCGGATACGGCCTTGACCAAGCCATGGACGGACTCAGCATGCGTGACGATCTCGCGAATGGCGACGAATCTTACACCTTCATTCCATCCGACCCTCGCAGCCACTACCGCGCCATTGTGAAGGAAGCACTGACGTATGACATTGCCAGTGCGCAGCAGAACGAGGCAGTTGGTGAGCACATTGGACTACTATCGAGACAGTCGCACGACCTTCTGAGCGAGATTGCGTTACGGTGGAGACTAGGACAGCCAACCCGGCTAATGCTTTACCTGGATGTTATCCGAGAAAAGTATCTAGACCAAGAGCTGGATCTTGATACGCTGGATGCTGCATTCAACTACGTCAAAGAGCCGCCGCCGCCAACTGACAAGAAGTCAAACAGGATGAGCATGATGCAATTGCCGGCACCTGAACCAATGTCTGATCGTTCCAGATGGCCGATCCACGACGTTCTTCTAAACCAGCAGATCTTGACGTCTCTGCATGACGCGCTGCTTCGAGAACTCTTCGAGCTGATGATGTTCGTGTACGATACCAAAGCTCCACCTCTAGGACCCATCATGTACATCATTACGAGCCACATCTACGAAGACCCCCTGTTCGATGCGCCCGACGAAGACCTGAATCAGTTCACCGAGCAACTGCGACAAGCATTACGACAGAAGGCAGGCGACGTGTACAGGGAGATGCTGGCCAAGAACATTCCAGACACCAAGGAGGACTGGGAATTCTACCACGTGATCGAGCTTGGAAGGGCGGTCGTGAAGCTTTGTGAGAAGATCCAGAAGCGTTACCGCAAAACACCAGAGGTTATGGGCGTCAGTCCTATGATGTGTCTGGTTGAAGAGATGTTCCCCGCTTACGCTGCCGATGCGCGAGACCTGTGTTCCCGCATCATGGATGTAGCTCAATCCAAGGGCGAAGAGGTACCGGTCCAGGATGGATTTGATCTCTACAAGGAAATGGTTGAGATACGACGCATACACAGCGATGCACTGCCAAACCGCCGTTTTGCTTTCAACATTGAAGGCCTGCTACAGGAATTTGTGTGGAAGTGGATCGAGATGACAGACTCGAATTTGATTGGCTGGGTCGACAACGCCTTCAAAGCAGATCAGTTTCAGATTCAATCACAGAATCCTATCCCCGACGACGACGAACGACACAGTGTTTCAGTCGTGGACATCTTCCGATCTTTCAACCAAAGCATTGAGCAGATTGTGGCCCTGAATTGGGACGAGGACCTCCAGTATGCAAAGTTCATGACCGCTGTATCAAAGTCAATCGGTTTGGCACTGGCTAGATACTGTGATCTTGTGGAGCAAAAATTTGCGAGGGAAATGGACCGGCTGACGCCAGAGCAAGAGGCTGCCGCACGTCAAACGAGAACACAGCAGTGGGCCTCCATGGCCAAGGACCTTTACGTACAGAAAGAGGCTGTCGTGCCGTTCCAATTTTGGCCTGAAGTAAGTCAACTCCTCCTACAGTGTAACAACATACTAAGCAACCCAGTCTCTCGTCAAACTTAACAACGTCGAGTACGCCATGCAGCAGCTTGACAAGCTCGAGCGTGAAATTGGAGTCGATGCTTGTGCCGAGGTCATCCAAAAGTACGCACCACCACCAGCCCAACGTGCTCGAAACAACAACTTTGTCTTCACCATCAAGATCATCGAGGCGGAGGATCTCAAGGCTTGCGACATGAATGGCCTCAGCGATCCGTACGTCGTTCTTGGTGACGAGTACCAAAAGCGCCTTGCAAAGACACGAGTCATCTATGGCAACTTGAACCCACGATGGGACGAAACCATCGATATCACAACAAACGGGCCGCTGAACATCGTCGCCACTATCTGGGACTGGGATACGCTAGGTGACCATGACTGTGTCGGCCGAACCTCGCTGAAGCTGGACCCATCGCATTTCAGAGACTACATGCCACGCGAATACTGGCTAGATCTCGACACTCAAGGTCGTTTGTTGTTGCGTGTGAGTATGGAAGGCGAACGAGACGACATCCAGTTTTATTTCGGCAAGTCATTCAGGACACTTAAGAGGACTGAACGCGACATGACACGCAAGATCACAGACAAGGTACGGGTGCTGCTCTTTCAAACTGCCTTTGCTGACATATCCAGCTTTCATCGTTCATCAACCACACACTTTCTCGGCGGACATTGAAAGCGTTACTGAATCGTGGCATATCGGTAACATCGGTAACCAACTACTTCCGCGCAGCTCGACCACAGTCCGTCATACAGGGTCCAACACAACAAGACGTCACACAAGCCCTTGACCCTCTGTTCAGATACTTTGACGAAAACTTCGCCATCATGAAGCAGACTTTGACCGACGCTGCAATGATCATGGTCATGACACGCTTGTGGAAGGAAGCACTAGCAACGATAGAATCGCTGCTCGTCCCGCCCCTCTCCGACAAGCTGTCTCAGCAACGCCCACTCACACAGCAGGAGCTGGACATTGTCTTCAAGTGGCTCAAGCTGTTGTTCGACTTCTTCCACGCTGCTGATGAGGATGGAAATGTCGAAGGTGTACCCATGGATGTCCTCAAATCTCCCAAATACCACGAACTCCAGAATCTCAACTTCTTCTACTTTGAGACTACAGAAGACCTCATCCGCACTTCTGAAGCCATGGCTGGCGCCAGCGCCCGCAGACAACAGGAAACCTCCCAGCGTCTCAACAGACAGTCTGCGCCACCCACTATGGGACACCAGTTCGGCGGTGCTGCAGGACTGGTCGGCATGCCGACGCGCAAACACAAGACAATCATGCTCAGCAGAAACTTGGGCACGATGAAGAAGGCCAAGGAGGAAAAGAGAAAGGAGGCCCAGGCTGAGCCCAACGACGACATGATATTGAGAATCTTGCGAATGAGACCCGAGGCGGAGAGATACCTCAAAGATCGAAGCAGACAGAAGGTGCGTTTCTCTCCTAGCATATCTTCAAAGACGCACTAACAAGAACAACAGGAACGACTTGCCGCTGCGCAGGCCGCAGAAATGATAGTCCGACAGAGCCTCAATGCCGGCGGTGGAAGAATGACAGGACTAGGCATGGGTCGTGGACGCTAATAGGAAACGCTTCTTCTCTTCCTCTTCTGTTTTTTCATCCGAAAGTCTTTTTTTTCTTCCCCCCGCCCTCCTTTGCACAAAGATACCTATGCATTGTTCCTTCTTGCGTGGCGTTTGATACTCACATCATGGTCATCTTATTGTTTGGGTTAATTCTGGTGGTTTGGGCGTTTGCTGGTGTGGGTTTGCTGGTGTGTGTTTGCTGTTAAGAGGTGTGGGCTTATCAGGTTGACTAGGTGGGTAGGTACGTACGTAGATAGATAGATGAATACGGAGTACTCCCCTTAGTGTAACCAACACTAGCCAAAATAGCGGTCAAGTAGTAGTCTCCTACATCCTGCTCTCTATTCTACCTACGCGTTTTCCTCACATTCAATGGGCTTTAGTTGAGACGGGTGGATAGGTGATTGGTCACGCACGTCTGTTTGACGACGTTTTACGTGCGGGTTTTAGTATGTAGCTTGTTTGCTTTTTTCCTGCTACGGCTTGTGCTGGAGAGGAGATTCTACCATAGTATTAAGGGGTAAGATGAGAGGTGGTGTCTTGTGGTGTCTTGTGGGGTTTTGGGTGGGGGTAGGGGTAGGGAGGATGTTGTGGCTTTGCGAGATCGGGTGGCGTTCGGTGGTGTTGTTTGATTGAGTTTACATGGTAGTGGCAGATGATGCAAGGTACGGAAGAAGCTTGTTTTTATCGACAGGATACCTCCTAGAAATATTAAGATAAGTATTGTGCTCTAGGCAAGTAATACTGTTACTGGTTACTAAAAGGTATGTAGTAGTAAGATAGCATAAGCTGCATAGGTGTTCGGCTAATAGAACAAGCTTCTTTATAGTAGTAGTATTAGTCGCACTAGTCCACAATGGCTTATCCCGTTTACAGTCACCATCAGTCATCATCCTTGACAGTTGACATGACTCAAACTCACTGTATATCCAACTCAACTTCTATCAGTTTTGACTTTTGCACATCCTCAGGCTTCTTGCATCACCATGTCGAATCCTGCCCCCCTCCCACGAATCGCCTACGTCCGCACAATCTCACGCCCAGATTGGAGCCCTCTTCGCGACTACGACGATACCAGAAGAATCATGTCCCATTGCATACGGCAACCAGACAACTTAGAAACCGACACGACAATCCCCCGTCACCGCTTCCATTTCACCGCCTTCACAAAAGACGATTCACAAATCCTCGACCACCTCTTCGACGCCTTTCCCCCACCACCTCGCATCAACACGTACCCAACCTTCCTCTCCGGTATCAAACAATCCGACATCGAAATCCACACATCCCTCGCCCACGCCCACTCTCCCCTAGGCCGCAAAACCCTTTCGCGGTGCCAGGCCCTCGGATTCACCACCAAAACCCACGGCACCACTAATACCGACTGCGACGAGGACCTCCTTGAATCAAGCGCCTACCTCCTCGACCTGCACCACCTCACCAGCCAAGGCCTCACCTGGTTCCTGCAGCACGCACAGCCAGGCGTGCGCGAGTCCAACCTGCTCTCGGACCCTGACTACGACGTCAGAAAACTCGAGGTAGCGCCGCGACCTCGCTTCTCCGTCTGGAGTCGCAACTCGGGCTGTTTCCACGGTAACTATACGTGGCGGTGTGGCGGGTGTGGCGGGAAGTGTAAGAGGGGGCGGTGTAGGGTGAGTCCGCGGCCCGAGAGGATGGTGCCTGAGGAGTTGAGGTTGCCGCGGCGGGGGAGTGTGCAGTGGAGGGAGTTATCGGCTGAGGAGGTCTGTAGGAGGTATTGGGCGCAGTGTGATCCGGAGAGGGTGGGGAGATATCATTGTGGGGTTGATGATTGGGGGAGTGTGGATACTTTTAGTGGGGATTGAGGGGTGGGTTTGTGGGTTTGGGCATGGTTTGGTAGGTGTTTGGAAGGGAAGAAATGGGGGATTTAAAGTTGTGTCGCTGGGAGGGTATGTTAGTGTGAAAAGGCGAGCGGTATAGCGCTGCTGATATCGGATAATGTACAGTTGTGCAGCATGTTTCGATTTTGACATTTTTGTGAAACCTAATAGGCGCCAGTCCCCGAAAGTGGTCTCTGCGTGTTGTTCACAGAAAATCCCGATTGTCGGACTACTGCGACACCAGTACCTATCCTTCCCTCTTCTTCACACTGGACAATATTTAGCTGCACACCAGAATCTTCAACTATCACGATACCTCTGCCTCAACGCAACTGTATAACTTTATATTGCTTCCCAAACAGACACACCGTATTGTGCCTGAGATACACGGTCATCGACTGACTCTTCCCTCTGAAAGACGTGTGCGTAAAGGCAACCTCGGAGTGTATGGTTTTTCCGAGACTCGACGTGAATATGTCCTGCTAAACGTTCGATATGCGTCGACGGATGAACCGCTTTTTAAATCGCATATGAACACCGAGCTAGCACAGTACAATAGCAGAGACGAAGAGATGGGAAGGTGGGAGGTTATTGGCGCTGGCTCGTGAGATCATGATACCGAGATTGCGGCAGCAGTAGTGGCAAACTACGGCTGGCCGTCGGTCGTGGTATACGCGACGAGGCGAGAGGAATCGCAGAGGCGCTATCGTGGTGAAGCGGAAGTTGGCTTCACGACTTGCGTTGTATGTAGAGCGTCGGGGCTGGTTTCAAGACGTCACCAGCTGCATTGGATCGCTGGGGGGTAAACTCCAACATGGTTTGACGAGTATCTGCACTGTTCGCACTCCCTAGGCTTCGCTTGGAACCTTGAGGAGATTCAACTGCTGAGCGTATGGTGAGCCAGTTGGTGACAAGCATGCCCAATACGACTACGGTGTGTTAGCAAGATGTCTTTCAGCAGTAATCGATGTACTTACTGTCAGTCAGACACATTAGCTGACAGGCGTGGCTGTATGATGCAAATTTCCGGGTAGTGAAGATGGTATTATTCGCAATCGTGGCACATAGAATCAAGCTAGAGCCAACGACGTTGCGAATCAACATGATTCTCAAATTGTGCTGGGAGGTAGCTCTAGCGGAATGTTCTTGATCTTTTTTCTTGCCTCTGATGACGTTGAGAAATGACTTTGCTGTGCGTTGGCTGGAGCTCTTTGAAGTACGACTGGACGGCCAAACCACAATCGAACCGAGAGTTGATCGAAGCTGCCAGGCGAAGATTCCAGTCAAAGCCAAACTAATCGCCGTGTCTAGTGCGATGATTGCGATGCTGGCGTCGTGCTGGATGCCTATTCTGCATATGCCGTCCACACGCGACAAGGCTGCCATTGGTGAAACGTAGGAATAGCCGATGATGATAGCGAATCCTCCTACAGACAATACGGCGCCAACAACCCATACTGGGTCTCTTGTGCGATCTACAAAGGGAGCCCTGACAACGTGTGCTCGCTCAAGGAGGAAGAGGTACCTTGTGAAAGGTCAGTCACCTTTTCAGTTTCGAGCTTTTGCTGCACTTACACGGTTATCTTCGCCGCTCCATACATAGCGATGCAAACACGTATTGCAGCATGGCATTGAGCATCTGTGGAAAGTCCAAGTCCTGCTGAGTTGACTCCAACTGCGAAGACAAAGGCGGTACTGAGGAAGCCTTGTGTGAAGACTAGAATGTCTGAAAACACAGCACCAGTCTTCCGTCCAGCCATCCGGCCTGCTCGATAGCCTGATAGAGACAGGTTAGTTCAAGATATTGGAAAGCTGTGAGAGGACGATGGAGGGCGGTAACTCACCTTGTGTCAACGCAAGCAAAAAGGCATAGCTTATACAGAAGACGACAATCATTATCCGGTGACTTGTGTGTTCACCCAGCACTACGGGCGGTGCCCCGTTTCGAGATACGTGAACAAAATTCCCGACTGGATGTGCAGATACGAAGAAGGAGCTGGATTGAAGGAATGCCACCGTGGCATAGAGTGCAGGGGTGCGCATGGTGTTTAGAATGCGAACATCCAAGGCGGGGAAGCTGAGGTTAAGACTGAACATATCGGATGGATCAACGCATCAGCGCCAGGTCCCTAGTCTTCGCGGGCATTTGTGTTTCTGTGATAGTTGAACGTTCCTGAAACCTGCAGCATAGCTTTGCACGTGGCATTTTGTTGCGGTCGAAATCTTATAATAGTGCCGTCAAATCTGTCAGGCAGGAGTTGACTCCGGAGGGTGCAGGATGTGGCTCGGATCCAGTGAAGCCCAAAGGATGTGCTAGTGCTCGGCGTTATAACAGCACAAAGGAAGTCCGAGCGGTCAACGTATATACCAAGTCTCTCTTGACCGGCTCGAGAATAAGGCTTGCAAGCGCATCTTGTAAGCCCAGATACGTACTGCACTCCATCTAGACCTCAACGCTGTAGTTCTGAAGCAGTAGGGCCAGTATCCCTCAATCACGGTAGGCTGATACACAAGCGTTGCGCTGCGCGGCCTAGCCCTTCAGCTTCGCTTTACCTGTCAATCCTGTCCGTATGCACCGAGACACCGAGGTAGCATCCTTCCGCTATGTCTGCGATCTCATGCGCAATGTCTTCATGGTAACGATCGAAAGCTTTAGGAAGCCGTCGGAATCTTATGCCGTGACTACCGGCGAGAACGGACGTTCGTGTACAGTAACCTGGTGTGCCCTATTCGTTGTCTTCGTGATGGCTACACCAAACCCATAAAATACACGTACATGTCAATAACTCACAAACTACTACCTAGTTCGAAAGGATATCGGAAATCGAGTAGCAAGGGCGAGTCGAGGACATGCTGCCACCAATCACGTGGAGAAACTAAGTTTGTATGCTCATCGTGTGATGCCCGTTCTTCTTCTAGGTGTACCCTAGATAGGATCACGAGAACAGTGTGAACGTACGTGGTCCTTACACTAGCTGAGGGAATGAAGGGGCGTTGGTGGTAAGGGCTGCATGGATGTGTAAGGGGACGGAAGTGTAAGCATTTGGCTGGCTCCACTGACGCACGCGGGCCGAGCGGCCGAGCCCCACTTTCCGTGGCATCGAGAGCTGCTCAGATCTATCCAACAACATATGTTCGCTCAACTCACACACTACGGAGTCATCGTGCTCGCTCTCGCCAAATGTCAACATGCACGTGAATCAGCTTATCTTATATCACACCCATGTCTTTGTTGATGCCTGCACGTCGCTTGGAGAATGCACAAATCCCGTCTGAGACAACGCTGCGAAAAGCTGCTTCAACACTTAATTCAGCCCAAAAATGGAGCTGCCAATTTCTCTCAGCCTTGGACTGGCCGTTTCTGTTGGTGCCGCCCCTCAACTCGGGCGTTTCGCAACCTTCGTCGAACCACGCGATGTAACGAACGAGACATCGTGCGTTTGCGTCACTATCGGTGGTGGCATCGCAGGCTTGACACTAGCGGATCGTTTGTCCGAGAACCCCAAGGGCAAGCGCACACATCTTCATGAAACGTCTGCGGTTGCTCAGGGTGTCTGCCACTAAAGGTCCTGGTCATTGAATATGGCCCTCTCGATCAACGCGAGGATGGTGTCATGATACTAGGCGCTTACTTCCCTGTACTCTACTTGTGGCTCCCACATGAGAGCACACCATAGAAAGCTCTAGTCGGTACTTCATACAACGTGCCGTCTGGGCGTGTTGTGGTGGTGGCTCTATTGTTAATGTTATGTTTTCCCACCGATCTGGCGCAAGCTTCTATGATACTTGCGATGCTCAAGAAGGTAATAGGCTACTGTTGATCGAACGTCCGATCTGCTGGGTGACTCAGAGCAACAGCGAGATCTTCGCACCACCAGATGCGCAGTATGCCGCTGTGCATAACATTACCTGGATTGACGCGGTACATGGCTAGGACGTGACTGCTTTTGGTGTCGAATTCATGGATCTCGCCCGATCCGTTGAATGTATTATGAAAGCAAGCAGAGAAATCATCGTCGCAGCCGGCGCGGTCTACACGCCTCAGATCCTGCAATCATCCGGTATAGGTGACGCAGCTCGCCTCAAACCCTTTAGCATCGAGTCTGTCGTAGATGTCCCTGGAGTGGGCCAGAATCTGCAAGGACACTTAGTCTTAAAGGTGAAGTATAACTGTCCGCATCAAACTACCTGATCTATCAGAACTGCACAGCTGACTTTGCTGTAGATACCTCCAACCACTTCCCGAGTGGTTGCTCTCTACAAGCCAACACTGCGTTTGCTACAGAACAACGAGAGTTGTACGGCAACGGTCTGCCAAGTGCGTGCGATCTGACCGCTACAACCGGCAGTCTTATGATTCAGCTACCTTTATCAAACTGGACGAACAACAGTGCGACGATAGCAAGGGAAAGGCGGTGCACAGGACGCCGCGGCGCTACTTGGCAGTGATCCTCATCCGAGCATTGTTCGAGGCTTCAGGAAGCAATGAAGGCTATACTCAAAACTGCCAGTATCGCAGTCGTGGCAACAGATCTGAGTATCTTACATGCAATTTATCTGAAGAACCTTGAGCTCATGTCAGCGCCAGATATTGCTGTACTTGATCCCATCGAAACAGCACCGGCGCCCGGCCTTCACGATACAGAGGCTAACAAGAAAGCAATCAAGAGAGTCCTCGCCCAAGCAATGCGCATCAGTGCTGTACAGCTGCAATGGTGGGTCGTGAAGATGGCGGCATCGTTGATCCACAGAACCTAGTGTACAGCGCAAGGAGGTTGAGTGTTGTTGATGCAAGTATTTGGCCTCTTGTTGTGGGTGGTGGACTTCAGGCCAGACCTGCAACCCTCACATATAGTCCAGGATAGCGCTGGACAAGACCACGGCTTCAACTCTCATCCAGCACAACTCGTGACTTTCGGTTCATCGAGCTCGTTCCGAGGTCTTTTTCCACACGTGACGCCGGAATCGGAACGACTTCTTGAGCCTTCCAGACTCATCTCCGCAGTTCTCCCGGCTTGCTGATGATGCCCGGCAGTTATGTCGGCATCCCGGTACTTCTCTTAACCCCCGAATCACTGCAATTTCAAGCACCTTCCACTTGCGCCTGCATTGAGCGGCATAGGTCGAGCGCTCTGGTTGGAAGGTGTCAAGATACGCAGTTCACTAATGCACGCGCGGCCCAGCCTCATTGGCGGGGGCGCAGCACGACTTGGATGAACGACTCCACCGCATCAGTACCCCAGACTCTATTCTGCGAAACAACGCGGGGCCCCACACATGTACATCACCGCAGCGTTGCGTACCTATCTTGGACAGGGCCGATGTTGCTAGTCCAGGATCAAGCAGCCTCAGGCATTTAAGTACTGAGCAAATCCTCGCCTCTTGGGAACCTGGGCAACTCTTCACTTCTGCAACATGAAGCTCGAACAAGCCCTCTGGGCGGCCTTGCTCAGCGCGTCCTCAGCATACGCCTCGCCTGCTGAGCCCCAGCCTTCCACATGCTCTACAGATACCACACCCAACGACTTCAACTCGACGTGCGCTTCCATTGCATCAAGGCTTGAGGTCGAGAACGGAGTCGTAAACTTCGCCGAGTTCGTGGCGGCTGGAACCAACCTGAGTCTTCCGGACAACAATGCAACATGTGCCCAACCTTACCAGGTTGTAACGGCGGATATTTGCCGAATTGCGCTTTACGTTTCAACTTCTGGCCACTCCGGATTCAACATGGAAGCGTGGTTGCCTTCCAACTGGACTGGCCGGTATCTAAGCACAGGTAGGATTGTACCGATTTTGGAGAATTTAAAGCTAACGAGTCAGGTAATGGTGGACTGAACGGCTGTATCAAGTACGAGGATCTGGCCTATACTTCTGGCGCTGGCTTTGCAGCTGCTGGTACCAACAACGGCCACAATGGCACCAGCGGTCAGCCATTCTACAAGAACGCAGACGTGGTGGAAGACTTTGCGTATCGCGCGTGCGTTTCCCTGTGTTGATGAATGCACAATCATGCTGACCGTCTAGTCTGTACACTGGCACCATCATCGGCAAGCAAGTCACCAAAGCCTTCTACGGAAAGGCACACGACAAATCCTACTACTTTGGCTGCTCAACCGGAGGCCGTCAAGGGTTCAAAGCCGCGCAAGATTTCCCCGAAGAATTCGACGGCATCGTTGCAGGTGCTCCCGCCATAGCCTTCAACAACCTCACATCGTGGAGCGGCTCCTTCTTCAAAGCCACAGGAACCAACACGTCCGCGACCTTTCTCTCCGTACAAAAATGGGCCCTCGTGCACGCCGACGTGCTCAAACAATGCGACGAGCTCGACGGCTACGCAGACGGCATCCTCGAATACCCTCCCCTGTGCAACTACGACCCGTCCGGTCTCCTCTGCGCAGACGGCACCACAAACACGACCAGCTGCCTCACAGCCCCACAAGTGCAAACAGTCCGCACCGCGCTCTCCCCGCTCTACAACGCCGCCGGCGACCTCGTGTACCCGCGCCTCCAGCCCGGCGCCGAAATAGCAGCCTCCCGCATCCTCTTCGCCGGATCCCCCTTCCCCTACACAACCGACTGGTTCCGCTACGCGCTCTACAACGACAGCACCTGGGACCCCTCCACCCTCAACACCAGCGACTTCGACAACGCCGCGCGCATCAACCCGTCCAACATCCAAACCTGGTCCGGCAACCTGCACGCCGCGCAAAACCACACAAAGATACTGCACTGGCACGGCCAAATGGACGCCATCATCTCGAGCGCAAACTCGCCCCGCTACTACGACCACGTCGCACACACCATGGACCTCTCCCCCGCCCAACTCGACTCTTTCTACCGCTTCTTCACAGTAAGCGGCACGGGCCACTGTGGCGGCGGCGACGGCGCGCATGTCATTGGCCAGAGTGGCCGTGAGGTTTCTTCGTACGATGCACAGGAGAATATCCTCATGGCGATTGTGCAGTGGGTGGAGGCGGGCAGGGCGCCGGAGACGATTACGGGGACCAAGTTTGTGAATGATACCGAGAGTTTGGGGGTCGAGTTTCAGAGAGCGCATTGTAGGTATCCGAAGAGGAATCGGTATCGGGGACAGGGGGATCCGAAGGTGGTGGGGAGTTGGGAGTGTGTGGATTAGTAGGGTGTTGTGTGTTTGTTGGTGAGGAAAAGAGTAGGTCGATGGATGGAGAAACGCTATGCCATGAACCTTTCACTCACTCACGAAATGATTATGATGGACTACCTATCCACTCCTCACCTCAATCTTCCTCGGTTTCTTCTTCTCCTTCTTCTCCTCCTGTATCTCTTTCTGCTCCGCTAACCCCACCTGTCCACTCTGTGCTCTATCCAATTTCCTCGGTTTACGCCGCTCTTGCTTCTCCTCCTTTGATTCTCCGTGTTCCTGCGCACCAGCTTCGGTATCCAGGGAGCCATTGTGCCGTTCTCGCTCGATGTCCTCGGCTGCTTTTCGCAGTAGTTCAGGGTTGGGGACTGCGTTCTCGACATCAATCTCTTCCTCCTCTTCCTTACCCTCTTCTCCTTCCTTTTCTTTCCCCTCCCCTTCCTTCTTC